>CM040395.1:68421083-68513583 GCA_022702515.1 Ilyophis sp. 1 JC-2022 | reverse complement strand
CTTTTATCCTTTAATCATAACCTGATGCTGTAGAAAACATCCAGACTTCAGAGGCCACCTTCTGGGGGAAAATGTCACCACTGTTATCTACTGGGTGCTGAAAGGCCTTGCTGCTGATTGGCTGTCTTATTAACACCCATTTTCTTTCCCGGAAGACAGACAGACAGACAGACAGACACACAGACACACACACACACACACCTGTATGTGCTGAGGGTCCATGATGTTGATGGGTAAGTTGAAGGTTCCCAGCATGACGTGGCTGTTGCCGTTGCGGTCATGAGGAGCGCCCTGAGCAGAGCTGGTGGAGTTGGAGGAGGGCCCCACTCCCTCTGCACCCGTCCCAGAAACGCCCCCTGAGTGTGAGGTCTGCGGAGGGGCCCGCTCCACCAAGTGAATGACTTTCCCGTCCACATCTGAGAGAGGAATGGAAAGACGGAAAAGAGGAGTAGAAACAGAAGAGGAGAGGGCGGTGATGAAGATGTTATGTAACAGTTGTGTAGGGGTTATGTAGCAGTTGCGTAACAGTTGTGTTGGGGTGACATAGCAGTTGTGTAGCGGTTATGTAGCAGTTGTGTAGCGCTTAAGTCGCAGCTGTGTATCGGTTACATAGCAGTTGTGTAGCGATTATGCAGCGTTTGAGTAACAGTTGTGTTGTGGTTATGCAGCAGTTGTGTAACAGTTATGTAGCAGTTATGCAGCGGTTATGTAGCAGTTGTGTATCAGTTACACTACTCACTGTACTCAGCCAGCGTCTTGTCGTCTTGCAGCACCCGGCCCTGGTAGATGAGCCTCTGCTTATCCACAACAATCTCCACAGATGAGGCGATGTGTTCCTTAAACTCTTTCACCATCATCTGTGGAGAGGAGACTGAGCTCTCAGCTACCGCTGGGGTTCACTCACTGAGCTACAGGTCAGCTACCGCTGGGGTTCACTCACTGAGCTACAGGTCAGCTACCGCTGGGGTTCACTCACTGAGCTACAGGTCAGCTACCGCTGGGGTTCACTCACTGAGCTACAGGTCAGCTACCGCTGGGGTTCACTCACTGAGCTACAGGTCAGCTACCGCTGGGGTTCACTCACTGAGCTACAGGTCAGCTACCGCTGGGGTTCACTCACTGAGCTACAGGTCAGCTACCGCTGGGGTTCACTCACTGAGCTACAGGTCAGCTACCGCTGGGGTTCACTCACTGAGCTACAGGTCAGCTACCGCTGGGGTTCACTCACTGAGCTACAGGTCAGCTACCGCTGGGGTTCACTCACTGAGCTACAGGTCGGCTACCGCTGGGGTTCACTCACTGAGCTACAGGTTGGCTACCGCTGGGGTTCACTCACTGAGCTACAGGTCAGCTACCGCTGGGGTTCACTCACTGAGCTACAGGTCAGCTACCGCTGGGGTTCACTCACTGTGCTACAGGTTAGCTACCGCTGGGGTTCACTCACTGTGTAAATAACTCCTTGTACACAGTGCACAGTGCAGTGCAGTGAGTGTATTGAGTAAGGCTGTTGATAATGAGCAGGCATAGTTTAATATGAATGCATCCATTAAATGGTAAATGGACTGCACTTATATAGCGCCTTTATCCAAAGCCTCTCACTCACCCGTTCACACACATTGCCATGCTTCACACACCAATGGCGGCAGCTGCCATGCAAGGCGCTAGCCTGCTCATTGGGAGCAATTTGGGGACCAAAGACACTTCAACATGTGGACAGGAGGAGCTGGGGATCGAACCGCCAACCCTGTGATCAGCGGACGCCCCGCTCTACCTCCTGAGCTACAGCCGCCGTAGCATCACAGCCGCCCCGCCCATTAATTCTATTGATAATGAACATGTGCAGAGTTTAATATGAATGTATTGATTAATTCTATTGATAATGTGCAGGCGCTGTTTAATTTGATTGGTGTGAATTTCAGTGGAAAATACTACAGTTGATTTGACTTGTTGATCATCCACACTGCACCTAGGCAAAGAGTAGGAAAATGCTTTATCTAAAAACCTGACTGTAGGTCTGGGGTATGTGGGTAAAACAGAACTAAAACGGCGAGGAGACTCCACGTCCTTAAGAGTGTGCGTTTGTGTGTTTCCTAACATGTATCAGCATTGCACGAACATCTGCAAGTTATCAGCAGGAGTTGATACATTAATCTGACGTCCTTGTGATGGACTGAGCTTGTCAATGGACATGGGGAATGAGGAGGACGTCCGTACCTGTCCCGACACGGTGTAACTTCTGCTCTGAGAGTCCAGAGTCTTTACGGTAACCTCAATATGGCCCGGCTCCGCCATGCTTCACCGCAGAGACAAACACAGACAGAGAAGGAGAGACTGATTAATATCACTCTCCTCACACGAAATACTTCTGACTGTCAGATGCAACGCATTCGTGTTCTGCGAAACCGACCATGCAACTCTCAACTGTACCGATCTCTGTTGGCCGATTACCATTCATTAATTTGGTTGATGTTTCAAATCTTGCAACATATTGCACGTAAAAATCCTTGAAAATCAAGCTCGACGTGTAACCAGCTACTGGTTTTATGTTTGTGATCAAAGATAGCTCCGCAGCCATCTAACGCGCTGGCGACGTTCAGAGCCAGATTTATCCAAAGTTATCTCGCTATCGGCAACACTTGATGTGTTAAATATATATAAACTAGCTAGATGTAGTGTCATTGTCGTAGCATCACAAACATTTCCTATATTCCCACCAACTAATCCCAATTAGCCTGCTAAATTGCAAGCCAGTTTTCCAACTGGCTTTAAGCTTAGTCCCCAACGTCTACGTTCAGTGTAATATGGATTTGCCGATTACGTACATCTTGTGTCAAGATTCTTCTGGACCCAAAAAGTCTTGATGGATGATAAATGCTTCAGCCCCACGAATGACTAATAAATACTATTATTTCCTGTGTTGTGTTGTCATTCCGCTTGTCTTCCCTCAAGGAGCGACATTGTCGTGAAAGGACCCCTGTGACGTAGCACGTAGACTTTAGGGTGTCTATACAGAATGCCTGAATTGTACTTTCTGTGATTTTAACTGTCTGGATATGATGAAAATACAAAAAAGATAAAACTAGTCAAGGCATAGGCACTAAACATATGTGTTTTGGCACATTTTTATACTCTCATTATTTTCCAGCGTCACTGATTTTCATACATTATCGTGGATTTAATTTTTTCTTGTAGTCGCGTCAATACCTTGTCATTTCCAGATAGCCGACATCTAAATATTGTTAATTCTGTTAATTCTCTAAATACAGTTAGGGGGGGAATCAGGGACTAAGTTAAGCAGTTGTCCCGTTTTGCCGTTTTAAAGCGACGAAACAAAACGATAATGAGATATGTAGCAACACAACAACCAACAGGCAGAACGCTTGTTGTACGCTTGTAAACGCGTGCGCGCCGCCGCCGGACACGTACTACAAGTAACGTCGGTTCGTCGCCGCGGACGCTTAAGTAGCGGCGGGGTCTTCGCTTCACCCACCGGTTTTTTTAAACGTTCGGACCAGATATTCACTCGCGGATTGTGTCCGTTGGATCCGGAATCCGTTGCATCGGTGTCCGTTGGATCGAGGTTCATCTGTATGTGAATTCAGAATTTATTTTGAGGGAGGGTGGACATTGGTTGCAGTTGGTATTCCCCCAACCAATATAGCTAAAGGCTATAATTTTCTCCCCATACATTTGGGGGGGGTTGACGACCCCAGTTTGGAAACTCCATGTGTGCTTAAAGAAATAGAAAAGCAGGGGCGGACAGGGGGCTAGGTGGAAGGTGATACAAAAGCAAACACAAATATTGACTCTGGCGCTGAGTGCTTCAGGAGATAAGCGCTTCTCTGCAGTCACCCTTTGCTGAAACAGCAAAAAATAGCCCCTTACTTTACACGGGCCGGCCAGTGGAGAATGGGGTCCCCCCTCTGTAGCCCCTTACTTTACACGGGCCGGCCAGTGGAGAATGGGGTCCCCCCTCTGTAGCCCCTTACTTTACACGGGCCGGCCAGTGGAGGATGGGGTCCCCCCCGTAGCCCCTTACTTTACACCTGGCCGGCCAGTGGAGAATGGGGTCACCCTCTGTAGCCGGGTTCCTCCTGAGATTTCTTCCCACTGGGGAGTTTTTACCTCGTTTGCTTGCTTTTTGCGGGTTTACATCTGGTTTCTGCCCAATTTGCCTTCTATTTTTCTGTAAAGCATCTTTGTGAAAGATCTTTGTAAAAAGCATTATACAAATAAAATAGAATTGAACTGGTTTACACATGTGGTTTACAGTGCAGAATGAGCGCATGTAAAGGGAGGGAGAGAGAGAGGGAGTGTCTGTGTGTGTGTGTCTGTGTGTGTGTGTGTGTGTGTGTGTCCTGCTACAGTAATGATTTTACTGAAGGTTAATTATTGTCCACTAGCACACAAAAAAGACTGCTCCATCTGCCCAAGCAGAGAGATAAAACCCAGAGAGGTGGACAGCCATTAGTTTGGTGCTCATTAATAACGGTGTGTGGTAGCTTTGCAGACAGCCCAGAGATGCTTGCCAAGCTGTGGTCGCTGGTGTTGTATGTGAACGGGTTGTTTCAGAGCCTGTGGCCCTGTCCTGCCCCACAACTCCTGTCTCTTCATCACCTCGACACCCAGCAGGTAAGTCACCAGTTCTGCATGGCACTGTACATTATCACCAAAAACAGCCGACAGTGCTTTTACCTCAAATTACTGCTACTGCTGTTGTAACAATAATAATAATAATAATAATGTTACTTTTGTAATAGTGCTAGGATTAGCAGCAGTATTGCTAGTTATAGTAATCAGAATAATAATTATAATAATGGCAAGGTTATTAGGGCGGCAGTGTAGTATAATGGTTAAGGAACTGTTCGATTCCCAGGTAGGACACTGCCGTTGTACCCTTGAGCAAGGTACTTAACCTGAATTGCTTCTGTATATATCCAGCTGTATAGGAATGGATCAATGTAATAAGATGTAATAAGAAGTTGTGTAAGTAACTCTGGATAAGAGCGTCTGCTAAATGCCTGTAATGTAATGTAATTTAAATCATGAGTATCACTGCCACATCCTCCATACACCATGACTAAAACTACTACTACTACTGTAATTCATTAAAACATAGAATTTTGAATTAGGTGCCATTATAATTTATTTCCCCTCTCTCCTGTAGTATGTTGGCACGTGGTATTTCATTGAAGCAGTTGGAAGCCGACCATCGGACATAAGCCAGTTTACCTCAATGGACAGTACCGTCTTTGACCTCCAGAGGGCGAAAGAGAACGGCACCGTTGTTATAACTGGAGCTATTCGCACGTGAGTTGCGGGTGGAGAAAGGCTGGAAACGGTTCTGGTCCTGGCAACCTCATTTTAAAAATGGTTTCCAGAGGCGGCTTCAGCGCGCTCACAAAATCCCTGGTCCAGATACTCGTTGCTGTCACCCTGTTCCTGACCGGGGGATAAACAGACGCGGGACTCCAAGTTTCTTATTGTTATCTGTATAATGCTCAGCAAAGTCTATTGTGGACAGATTCAATTGAGTGGAAAACATTTAGTGTGACCATTGAGGGAGAAACCTAGTGCACACCTAATTGGTTTAGCCAAGCGGTAGTTTAATATGTAATCATTGTAAACGATTCAAAACCATTTCTGTTGTTTAGTTTCTCTTAGAAGCGGTGTGGGCATGTGGGTTATAACCCCCTCTGCGCATAGCTGCAGGTGAATTGCTGGAAGGCTTTTGTGAGGCCACAGGCGTGGTGTGGGAAAACGTCAGGGAGTGAAACATTGAGCGTAATGTGTGTGTCCGACCGTGTCTGATTGCAGCGGAGACAACTGCTCCTCCCAGGTCTGGACTTATCGTGTGGACCCAGATAAGGACTACCTCGATGCGGAAGGTGTGTCTTCATCAACATGCGATTTAAAAAATTTTTTTATTGAACCGCGTCCGTCTGCTACCAAGCAAACCCTGTGATATTCTGTTATGAGTTGTGTCCCTGTTGGTCTGTTATACACAGAAAACATACCCTTTGTGGGTATATCTGTCAAATGTTAAGATCAGTTAGGTCAATGAGATATCATAGAACTGATGCTTAATCCAGACTTCCTGTGTTGTGTGCATGTGTGTATGTGTTGTGTGCGTATGTATATGTGTGTGTGTATGTGTTGTGTGTGTGTGTGTGTGTGTGTGTGTGTGTTGTGTGTGTATGTGTGCGTATGTATGTGTGTGTGTGCAGGTTGGCCAAATAGACGGACCTTGCTATGGAGTGGAGAGTGGCTAAACTGCCCTGACTGTGTTATGCTGCAGGAGACGGACCTGGGGGAGATCGAGGACGAGACAAATCGAATCATGCTCTATGGTGAGTCCAGAGCAGTGGTTCCCAACCCTGGTCCTGGAGTACCCCTGTGTATGCAGGTTTTCGTTCCAACCACAATTGCAATATCAGAATTTTAATAAGCTGTTAATTTTTCTTAATTAGATGTTTTTAATGTTTAGATAGATTATTTACCCTCTTAAGCCACATTTTGTTAGCAAAAGCTATGCATAGCATGAAGAATTAAAGTCCAATATTCACATTGTGCTGTATTGCAAACGATTAAAAATAGGTTAAAATTTTTTTTAACTGATCAAATTAAAGACTGAGGTGAATCAATAGGCTCCTAATTGATGATATTGTGGACACATGGCCACTAAAACTAACCGTTTGGTAAATAATGAAGAATTCAAAGACAAAGCAAATGATAACGAGCCAAACCTGAATTGTGTTAAATTTAAGGAAACATTATGAAGGAACACTTGTTCAATTACCTAATTAAAAGCCCATTCACCTCAGTCTTTACCTCTTTTTTGTAATTGTTTGCAATATAACACAATAAGCATAATGTGAACCTGGAAAATGTATTATTCATGGCATGTATAGCCATGTCTTTTATAATGTGATTTTTAGAGGGTAAATAATCCCTCTAAACATGATAAATTAACATCTTAAAATATTGGGATTGCAATTGTGGTTGGAACGAAAACCTGCATACACAGGGGTACTCCAGGACCAGGGTTGGGAACCACTAGTCCAGAGGATATGCCATTCACAGAGACATACACCAAATCACACACATCATTCACAGAGACATACACCAAATCACACACATCATGCACAGAGACATATACCAAATCACACACATCATGCACAGAGACATATACCAAATCACACACATCATGCACAGAGACATATACCAAATCACACACATCATGCACAGAGACATATACCAAATCACACACATCATGCACAGAGACATACACCAAATCACACACATCATGCACAGAGACATACACCAAATCACACACATCATGCACAGAGACATATACCAAATCACACACATCATTCACAGAGACATACACCAAATCACACACATCATGCACAGAGACATATACCAAATCACACACATCATGCACAGAGACATATACCAAATCACACACATCATTCACAAAGACATACATCTAATCACACACATCATTCACGGAGACATATACTAAATCACACACATTATACAATAGAATAGAATAACTTTTATTTTCCCGTTAGGGAACTTCAGTTGTAGCCCCAGCAACAACAAAAACGACATAGACAGTGGGGCAGACCACCACAAACAAAGGTATCAAATAAAGACATTCAATAGAATCATTGCATTAATCAAACTAATTAAGTGAATTAAAGTGGAATACAGCCATGATTAAAAATAGCCCCAGCTGTCCCGAGATGTCCAGTGTTATCGAAACGAAGCACTGACCTGCGTCAACCCTCCCAGTCATCGCCTCACTCCTCCCCCGCATCATCATCTCCTTCTCTTTCCCCTCCACCACCACGTACCGTCACCCCCATCCACCACCACCCCTCCCCCTCCACCACCACGTACGTAATGTGCTGATGTTATTGTTCTTTGGGCTATCATATGTTCACTGATGTTTACACCCGTCTCTGTCATGACTTGAGGGTTTTCTGAATAACAATATCATTATTATAACAATAATGACAGATCAGAGATAGCAAACTCCAGTCCTGGAGGGATGCAGTGACTGTCGTTTCCTTTCAATCACCAGCCAATCTCCATCTCTCACTCCCTCCTCTCTCCCTCTCTTTCCCTCCTCTCTCCTCCTCTCTCTCTCTCTCTCTCCCTCTCCTCCTCTCTCCCTCCTCTCTCCCTCTCTCTATCAGCTCGTAATCGGTCCCTCAGTGACAGTGTGATGAAGGATTTCCAGTCAAAATGGTCCTGTCTGGGAATGAGTGAATTCTTCTCACTACCTCAGGAGAAAGGTCAGTCACCATGGTAACAATGACAGCCAGCAGCTCCCAAGACCACCTGGGGGGGCGGAGCAGAGCGGACTGGTTTTCAGGCAGCATGTAATACTGTATGTGTGTGTCCTGTTCATGCAGATGCTGTCCTTTGTGGTGCAGTGATGCATTCTGGGTGGGGTTTGGGGTTTCTGGTGAGTGGCCCTGCCAGCCTAGTGAACTCACTGCAGCACAGAGCCATAAACCACATCCACATTGTTCAGGATGTTTTTTAGCCAATCACATTAACTCAGTGAGGGTGGGTCTATGCTGCAGGCAGTATTTCCTCGTTGCTCATCAGCGCCTCCCTGTGGGCGATCGGGCACCTGCAGCGCCTCCTGCTTAGCTGGCTGGGGTTGCAGCGCGGGAAAGAAGCTGTTGTAGACCTACGTGCGCCCTGCCGGGTCCGCAGAGGATGATGCGGCGATGTGGGACTAAAGCCAATAAAAAGTTGCGGCCTGGGCTGTTCACAGCTGGGGGGAATTTCTATGGAATTGATAAGAAGCGCTGACTGCCATGTTTTATCAGGCAGAATCCTGGGGGATTACCCAGACATCTCTGCTTCACCAAGCCCACAGTTCTAAAACAACAATGGGAGCTGCGGAGGTTCTGGAATTTCATGGGCCAGTGTTTGAATGTCAAGACTACAGTCGACTGTCTAAAACTTTAGTTCACAATCGAGCAAAACTGTCTTCTGAAAACTTTCTCATTGGCTGAGGACCCCTTTACTCTGAATTGGCCTTAAAATTGCATTCTAACAGAACACCGCAATCAATCTAGAAATCTAGTACATCTATAGAACAGTTTTTAAACTGTGGATCTTGGTAAAGAAAACTATGTAACTATGAGGATGTGTTGCTGGGTCACCTTTGAGAACATTTTTCACCTGAAACAACACCCAGTAACAACACCCAGCTCAGTAACCGGAGAACACACAAAATGCCACCTCTGTCAGATACAAAAGGTCGACTCCGCTCAGGAAATAAGCTTATGTTAAGAACTATGGTAATTCATACATACATCATTCACACATATATGCAGTACACACGAGCATATGTAAAGTATGTGATGTCGGTCAAAGTGTGGTGTTTAACTTTGCTCCGTTTCCCCCAGAATATTGCCCACAAGTTGGAGTGGCGTCAGTCTGACAGGTAAGATAAACTCCTTCACATGCCTCCCATTCTGTCTAAAGTCACCCTCTCGTTTCTCTTTACCTCACTCTCTCTTCCACCTCCCTCCTCCCCCTCTCTCTGCATCTTTGGCAGGGGTGGGTAATTCCATTCCTGAAGGGCCATATGTATGCATATGCATAATTATATTAGACCACAATAAAATATTTCATACAGGTACACAAAAATAATGCAGGTATTTTCAACCAATTAGCCTAACGCTAAGACAGATTCACTTTTATATTAGACCACAATAAAACTACACCAATTAGCCTAACGCTAACACAGATTCACTTTTATATTAGACCACAATAAAACTACACCAATTAGCCTAACGCTAACACAGATTCACTTTTATATTAGACCACAATAAAACTACACCAATTAGCCTAACCCTAACACAGATTCACTTTTATATTAGACCACAATAAAACTACACCAATTAGCCTAACCCTAACACAGATTCACTTTTATATTAGACCACAATAAAACTACACCAATTAGCCTAACCCTAACACAGATTCACTTTTATATTAGACCACAATAAAACTACACCAATTAGCCTAACCCCAACACAGATTCACTTTTATATTAGACCACAATAAAACATTTCATACAGGTACACAAAAATAACCATGAGTTTATACAAGTCATTAGTCAGCTTATCACAAAAGAATGTCCTAGATTTCAGCTCATGTAGACAATCAATTTATAAGAGGTCATTACGGAAGCAGAAGCTAAATTCCAGAAATGGACAGACAACCTTCCTCACCCCCACCTGTGCTCTGATCACTCCAGAGTTTTTCCCAAGCTTCCAGGCACTTAGTCTGGAATTCTGATATTCCCATTTCGGAATCTTACAGGTTGTTGGAAATGGAGCAGGAGGTCCAACAGAGATGCAGAAGCCCCGTAGCGTAGCCCAGCCCAGCCCGGCCTAAGGGGTGCGTCAAATAAAAGCAGCAACTGGATTCTATGTGTGTACGGCTCTTTTTGTACCACCTGTACATGTATTATTAATTTTCCTATTTGCTCCAGGTCAGAAATGAACATCAGAAAGTGCACACCAAACAGATAGTAGTGATTCAGTCGCAACACACACACACACACACACACACACACACACACACACACACAGGTTACGTGACAAACTGCAAGTTTGAGCTTGATGCGCCCGACTTGGTTTTCCTTTGGGAATTTAAACAAGCTCTTACTCACATAAAATCATTGTTTATTTCTAATATTTATCTCTCAAACAGACCTTATACATATAAACATATAAATGTTACACATGAAATGGAAAACAAAATGTACACTTTAATCTTTTTTTTTGTTTTTTTAAATCAGTGCTGAGCCATCGTTCCGCTGTGTCCAGCGAGCCGTGGGTTTGGCCAGGGGCATGCTGGGACGGTCTTAAAATGAAAACAGTATGAATATTATACATTTTTCTGTCCTCTCTATGAGGAAGAAAAAATGGTTCAAGTTAGAAAATGGAGCTCAAAACCAGTGCGTACACTGAGGAAGTGCAAGTCTATTGGTCAATGCGGTAAGGAAGTGCAAGTCTATTGGTCAATGCGGTAAGGAAGTGCAAGTCTATTGGTCAATGCGGTAAGGAAGTGCAAGTCTATTGGTCAATGCGGTAAGGAAGTGCAAGTCTACTTGGTGAATATGGACAGGAAGTGCATTTAGATTGGTGGACATGGTATGAAGTGCTATACTGTTGGTAACACTAACACACAACACTATTTTGAGAGGATATAGAAACAAAGAGCCATTCTATTGGTGAACACAATAAGGTAGCTTCATCCTATTGGTGAATGCAGACAGGAAGTGCAATGTGATTGGAGAATAGGGTAAGGAATACTCCTCGGTTGACAAGCACAGAAAAGCTGTAAAATGTAAATTAAAGCATTTTAATTCTTAAGTTTTTAAAGCGTTTAATTATTTGCAGCTGCAACAATCCTGCACGCTGTTGTGTAGCTACAGGATCGGGAATCAAACGAGGGACAGGATCTCAGAGCTTATTAAAGGCCCTGTCGCCCACTTTGGAGTCAAACATGCAGAGACCATGGTCTATGTTCACAAAGCACCTCAGATTCTGATGTAGGCTTGGGTTTCCTTGCCCATTTCTTTACCTTATTATTTGTGAGTAAAACGCAAAACTGATTGCAGATCATGTGAGTAATTTGAGTAGCAGTGGTGATGAAGAATCAGAGTTTAATGGCCTGGCCGTGTCCATTACACAAGCTGAAAGGCAGGAGCATTATTAATAAAGCATTTTCAGCCCCGTGATGCCATCGCTCAGATCTCACGGCTTTCAGCGCTCAGTCGCGAGCGAGTTCCAAAGCCCTTTGACCTTTAGCAGGAGTCGCCCGACTCGTCCAACACGTTTCTCATCTTCGTCAGCGAGGAATTCTGTACAGCCTCATCAGCTCTATTTCAGAAGCCGCGAGGAATTCTGTACAGCCTCATCAGCTCTATTTCAGAAGCCAGTGAGGGGGATGGGGCATTCGGAAAATAATGACATTTTAGGATCTTTTCCGAGATAACGCGCAAAGTTACGCTGACGGCAGGAGCCTTCCTCTCCGCCACATGCCTCCTCCCTCCTTTGTGTTTCATCTGATCATCTTCCTCTTTTTCCTCTCTCACTTTTTCCTCCATTCTTCTACTGGCCAGGAGTCCAGCCAGAGGTGAAATTTTATTATTATTTTTAAAGAAGTGTTTAGGGTATATTCATAAAAATTCTGTTTTGTGCCATTTAAAAAAATAAACAACCTACTGTGGACTTTCAAAAGAAGACTGTGTGTTTGTTTTTTTCCCCACTCGATTGCCTAACACAAGCGGGTTGAGAACTTCCAGTCTTGCAAAACATGATGTGTGTTAAAAAAAACTAAATAAAAAAAAAACCTTCTGTGTCACATTGCAACAACGCCAAAAGAGGGCGCTATACATGAGGGTCCTGCATGGACTCAGTCACATGACCGTGCAGTCTTACACCTCTCCCCCTCTCTTCTCTTCATCCCTTTCTCCTTCTATCCGAGCAGCGACAGGTAGAGGGGTGACTGGAGGAATCGGGGGTAGCAGTCCGACTCCAGGAGGTAGCATATCCGCTTCTGGGCGTGGCTTAGGGCAGAGTGGGAGGGGGCTCGCAGCAGCTGCACCGTCAGGTCTCGAGTCTTACTGTCCAAATTCACCTGAGAGAGAGAGAGAGAGAGAGACTTACTGTCCAAATTCACCTGAGAGAGAGAGAAGAAGAGAGACTTACTGTCCAAATTCACCTGAGAGAGAGAGAGAGAGACTTACTGTCCAAATTCACCTGAGAGAGAAGAAGAGAGACTTACTGTCCAAATTCACCTGAGAGAGAGAGAGAGAGAGAGAGAAGAGAGAGAGACTTACTGTCCAAATTCACCTGAGAGAGACAAAGGCTGTGTCCGAATACGACCCCTACACCCGCATATTTGAGTCCACTTCGTCAAAAAGCTTTTGAGTGGGCGACTTTTTCTCATAAATGGGGGCACTTAAAATACCAGGACGAACCCCTTATTTCCAGAGTTTTTTTTAAATAAGGGGTCACACTCATCTGCAGAACTGCACACTCATCCGACAATTTCAGTAAGTAACCCGGAAGTAAAAACGTAAAAGACAGTGTGTATGCATCTATGGTACAACAGTGGGTCATATTACAAACCAGTTTTTTGTTTTTTTGTTAATTCTATCTTCATTCATAATCTACACTTTGTAACAATCGTCATATGTTAACTGATTCATATTCTCAATATAAAATAATAATAAATATTACGAAGTGCTTCCTCAGTAGTTTGGAAAGAGTTTTGCGGGATTTATTTCGCACACTGCTTGCAAAGTGAGGGGACAGGGGTCTGAGTGGACAGGGAACAGGGGTCGTATTCGGACACAGCGAAAGAGAGAGAGAGGGTTCATTCCTTATTTTCACTCCTTGCATCCTTTCCTCACTCCTTTGCTCCATCCAACGGAGGATGCGAGGAAAGGTTGCGAGGATGAGATACGAGGATGGAGGAATCAAGGCAACATGCATTAGGCAAATGGTACATCCTTGCTCAGTCAAGCGTCAACTTCATATTATGCTTCTATGCTTAAAATAGCTATATGTAACACATTTTCGGTACTAAATCATGAATCAATGAATGTGTTCAAATTTCGCTAGCATTAGATTGCTAGGTAGATATTTTAGTGAAACGATGTAGCTAACGTTAGCTAGCTAGCGTCTAGGTAAGGTATTCTTTGTTTCAAGGCTAACGTTAGCTAGCAAGCTAGCTAAGGTTACATCGTTCCAACAAAAACATTTTGTTGCCTTACATTTTTTAAGTAATCCATCCAACACCGTTTTTAAGTTAGCCTACAGATAGTCCTTGCCGGGCGAACAACCAAGAAAGTTTGCTCTCTTTTAGCTAAAGTTACATTTTCGAAGTAATCCGCCCAACACTGTTTGTAAGTTAGCACACGGCTTGTGATAAACCCATCTAGCTAGCTAGTTATTATTCGGTTTACCAGAGGAGGGGGCGGGTCGAGACAACTCTCTCCAATATTGTGAATTTGGACTGCAGTACCCATTTTAAACGCTCGGTGTCAGTGGTACATATAGCTCCTTTAACTATAATGTTTTTTAGCCTCTTTTTTCATGAATTAACGTAACTTTTGTTAGTCATAAAGAGTGAGTGTTATTATGGATGCGCAATAGAAAAATGGAAATGAACGGTAAAGTGTTAGATCTGGAGAGGTGGATAATTTATACACGTCACGCATTCCGAGAAAAGGCTTCCGCAAAGGCTGCACTCGTGCTTCCTCACTGAAGCATCCTCCGGGAGCCTCCTCGTTCCTCGTTACTGACAGACAGACAGACGGGCCCTTACGCACCTCTCTGGGGGCCCCTGGCTGGATGTAAGTAGAGTAGATATCCCGGGCTCTCTTGTGCAGGGTGAAGTTTGTAGACGAGTGTCGGAACTGCTCACAGGCCAGATAGAACTGCAGATTCTCCTCACTGAACTCTGAGCGTAGGAATGCCCCAAACACAGAAACACCCACTGCAGGGGGGAGGGAGGGGTTAGAGTTTACCCATACACACACACACACACACACACGGACGCACACGGACACACACACGGACATACACGCGCACGCACACACACCACCCCTCACACTGACTCACTCCAGCGCACACACACACAGTCAAAACTACAGGTTTAGCCTTTTATTGCTTCTACAGTGCAAATGTCACTTTTTTCTCAACCTCCTTATATAATCAAACACACCCACCCGTCCCTTACTCTCACCCTGAAAAACACACCCATATCATCTTTCGCTCGTTTTTTTCTAAAGTCTAGTTTTTAGTTTTTATTTCAGTGAACTAAAATGCTTTTTCACACCTAGTTTCAGTTTTTAGTTTAGTTTTAGTTAACTATAGTAACCTTGATCCGTAACACAAAGGAACAGGTAGCTCCAGTGTCCATTACACTGGGAACGTGCTGGGACAGGTAGAAAACAGAACTCTGCTACCTGCGCTACAAACACACCAGCAGGTACACCACCAACAGGCAGGAATTCCATGGAAAGAATTCCAGCTATTCTAAAGCTAACAATACAAACGGCTGCACGATTATGAGAATGTCAATAATATTGCTGGGGTATATTAGGATAAGATATTGCAAAAGGACATAAAACAATATAAATGATGATAGCTTTTTGTTCATTACTGGTCTATGTTCACATATGTGAACATTTCCATGACGACAGTGACTCAACTGGCAGTAATCTCACGATAGTGTTTTGTGAGCGACAATTAGCTGGATAGAACTTGAACTTTGACCTTACACTGCCTGGTGTTTTGGTCTCGCCTCAATGGCTTCCACAACAAAGGGGGGAGGGGCCTGTGTTACCATGACAATGCCCGTTTGAACTTTAACTGCCTTTAGCTTTGACAGTTAAAAAAAATAAAAGTACATCCAGAGAGATTTAATTCATTTCAAATTCCAATGACAGACAACACACAGCTATATAAATCCTGGATGGGTCAAACCCCCCCCTCTCGCTCTCCAATTTTCAGAAATTTTTGTTAAACAGATTATAGTGGTGAAATGAAAAATAAGAGTAATAAAAACCTGAACAATAAAGAGCAGGGTGCTCGCCCTTTTGAAAAAAAAATGTATTTGGCCAAACCAGATCGAATGAATTTCAGTGCAAAGAGGAAGTGGCCGCATGGCTTCTGTCCCTATGGCGACATGTCGTATCCATCGGCAACGCCTTTTGGGCCACACCACTTCCTGGCCAAACCCTGGGCGGGATGTCAGGGTGAGAAGCGTATCGGGCCTAAAAAACTACAAACACCACACTCACTCTTCTACAGAAGGAGGATGTGTAGAGGCCGATTCGGAGAAAATTACTCAAAACTTATTTTTAAGGGCCGCCGCGGTGGTACAGCGGTAAAGAGCGCTGACTTTCAGTCAGCGCAGTTGTACTCCGAGGATCGGGGTTCGCGCCCCGGTCCTGCCATAGCCGAGCGTGGCCGGTGCCCTGTGGAAGCGACAATTGGCGGTCGCTTCCGGGTGGGGGGAGGGGCTCGGAGAGAACCGCTGCGCACAGTAGAACCCAGGGCGTGTCACGGTCAGGAGCTGCGCCCTGTAGAGGACGTAGCGCCCTCCCTAAATATACCGATTGACGGGGTTGTGCAGCAGTGGTTCTCTAGCGGTTGCTACACGGGGGGGGAATTGAATTAGAATAGGGGTTCAATTGGCTACTAAATTGGGAGAAAAAGGGAAAAATCAGAAACAAATTTAAAAAACAAAAACAAACTTATTTTTAAAAAAGGCACAAACTGAGGGGTGAAGTGGCTTTCACAAAGCCGCTCACAGCTGGATTCCGGGAGAATCGCGGCCTTTCCGCACGGCTGTGAGACTACACGTGCCCGCATGCACTGTGTAACGGATTACTTTCACATCGGCTAAATATTCCAGCCTGTCCTCTAACCGGTGCAATGTGGGATATTGCACATTACTCTTAAGTCCCCACCTTAATGGCTGAGGACAGCTGTCAATCAACCTGACTAACAGTGAGTGAGAGAGAGAGAGAGAGAGAGAGACTCACCGCGACTGGCCAGTAGCGTGTCCAGAGACTCTGTCCATTTGTGCACCTCCTCCTGGGTTAGCCTGGTGCTGCCGAGACCCACCTGACTCCACTGCCGAAGAAACGGGAGGCGAGACTTCTTCTCTCTGGAACTGAAAGATCCAATCAGAGAGCACCCCCAGATGGAGCCACACCCACATGGTCCAGTTACCGAGAATCTACCAGAGCTGGCACAGCGGTGTGCACTCTGGAAGCAGCCATTACGGCTCTCTCTTTCTCCCTCTTACCTGTTCTCAAAGTCCTTGTGTTCAGAGCTGAGGTTGGTGTGAGAGGAGTGTGGGCTCTGAAACGGAGGGGTTGGGGTTAAATCTATGACATCACAGCATGACATCACAAGCACTGAGATGCAGAGAAAAAAAAGACGCATGCACGTCTCTCTATTGGTGAAATCCAACCTAAATTTACATACTGTATTATACTAAATTTACATATCTGAAAACCTGCTCAGTCACCAAGGGTGTGGACAGGTTCTCTCTCACTCTCTCACTAACAGCTGTATACCCATCCTAAAAGCGGTATACCCATCTTAACAGCTGTATACCCATGCTAACCGTGGTATACCCATGCTAACAGCGGTGCATCCATCCTAAGAGCCCCATTCTAACAGTGGTATACCTGTCCAAATAGATTCTTGAGGTGGAGTTTTGCGGATGTTAGCCGGTTCCTGGCCTGGTGCCTGTGGTGGGATCTGGAGGCGGTGGAGGAAGAGGAGAAGGAAGGCTGTGAGGACCCTTCCTCCATGTCCTCGCCCTCGCTGCTTCCCCCGCCCCCTCTGGGGGCCAGCTGGCTGTCGCTGTACGCCCGGCAGCTGTCGTTAAGGGCAACCACGCGCAGGTACGAGCCGCCGCCGCCCCTCTTCACCTGCGTCAGGCCCGACACGTTCTCTGCGCTGATGCTGAACTCCTTGGTCAGCTGGGCCTTCATCGGCGAATCCGACGCCGGCGCATCCCCGTCATTGGCCCGCGGGGTGGTCACGTGACCATCGTGCTCGCGGAACGCCATGTGGGGCGTGTACGTGCCAGACTCTCCATCCTGCACATAGTCCCTGTCGTGCAGGTCCACCCGTTTCCAAGGCAGGAAGTCCAAATCCAGGAGGGCTCCCTCCGAGCTGAAGCGGCGCATAATGGTGGTTGGGTTGGGGGGGGGTAGGGTGAGCTGGGATCAGTAAAAAATTTTTTAAAAAAAGGATCTGGAAAAATAAAACAAAAAGGCAAGAGGATGAAAGAGAGAGACCAGTAACGTTTTAACTTTTATTAATCTCCCTGCCACAGCAGAGATGGATAAAAGGTAAGGTACATTTGATCCAAGTTTCCAACAGGTTGGATCTTACAGCCAAAACACACACACACGCGGCTCCTCTGTACCGACATTATAACTGTTTATTTATTACTCCCGAGATAGGTCAATGTATCATTACATATTAATGACATACTGGCCTTCTCTTCTCGTTGGATAAGACTGTCCTTAAAATAAATAAATACACAATATAATATTCGTTAGAATGTTTTATTTACATTGATTTCAAATGTTTACACTTCCTGCACACTGGTTTCTGCCAGACCACAGCTTGATCAGTACTACTGTTCTGCAAAACACCACAAGCCCTCAACCGCTATAACTGAAAAGACTGCGTGTCACGGTTTAACAGAATTATCATGGACAACAATTTTAAATGTAGGCTACTATTCAGCACTGATCGCACACATTAGCCTACTTTGGCGTCCCTGTATTAACACGCGTCTAGGCCTACCATTAGTTAAATAAACGAATTAAGAGTGACGTTTCGATGAACCAATTAAATAGGATATTCTTGACATATTTCCGTTTACTTAAAATATATATATATATATATATATATATATATATTTATTATTATTTTTTAAAGTTTGTAGAGCTGATAATTAGGCTACTGCGGTAGGGAGACAGATTTCAGTAGGGAAGCCGATTCTAAATATAACACGGTCAGGAAAAATTATGATTCATACCCAAGTGAGCAAATAAGGCATAAATGAGTGACTTTATGGCGACAACACACTGTGTGCTTTTGCAACAACACTACACCTACTTCACACGAGAACTCCAAACAGTATTTATTATTGCGCATATTAACAACGTGTTTATACGACAAATAATACGGGTTAAAAGTTTTTTTCTTTATTTTTTAAAATCTCACCTTAGAGTTTATTTTCCATGTGCGCCACCGTGATTTCTAAGCCGGTATGGACACTCCGGTTCCGCCAGTCCAATGTTTGTACCGAACGCCGGTCAGCTCGTTTCCTTGAGATCTTGCTCAGAGATTGACCGAGGTCTGACGCTCCCACTTTGACAACTTCTCTGCCTGCTTCGCTTGTTGGGCCTATGTCGTAAATACGAAACAAGGCATATTGTTTGTAGGGCCACAGAAGTCACATTAAACGAAAAGTGGCCTTTCCCCCCCTTTGAAGGGACGAATATTAGTTAGATATTCTTGTGTTCGAGTTGTATTTCGTTGGAGTGAAAGAAACGCCTCTTCTTTTCGCCCCACCCATAGTTTAAGTCGCAGCTTGTCTTTCGTCTCCTTCAGGCAATCGCAACACAGTCGTCCCAGATAATTGCTGGCGCTGCCTTGGGGGAGGGGGGATAATGTAATGCTTTTATGTCTTAGGAAAATTAATCATACGACCCACTCGTCTTTAGATATAGAAAAACGAACAAAAATCTGGCAACCTAGGAATCATCCTCCAAAAATCTCATCGGATTCCAATTGTTTGCATTCCTTAGCTAACTTAAGTCTCTATATTAGTTCCAATGGGGTGTCAGTTAATCTCCCTGGTTGAATATTGTTAAATGATAAGAAAGACGAATAACATAAACACAACAGGTTGATTGTGTTTTAAGTTGCATATGGCTACGCGCACAATTTTGACCTGATCTGTCTTCATAAACATGTAGGCTATATTACAAATAGTTAAAATATTTAAGTTCAGAGATCTTATCTTGAATGGAGGCGGTGACTGTTACCCCATAAGTAGCCTACTGTCTTGGGGGGAATTCAGACTGACACCTGTTTCTCCCTTTCATTCCAAAACTAGATGGATGTTTTAGACAAGATGGCATTTAAATACGAAATGGGGTAAATATGAATCCGGGTTTCTACTATTGTTACCAGAGAGATATTTGAAAAACTATTTAGATATTTGATAAAAGTATGTGCCCATTAGTTACACGATCTAGCCTATTCCACACCTCTAATTAAAATTCACAACGGCCATCCTATACAAGCACATTCTCATTTTAAACAGTAAAATCAGCTCCGAGAGTCTGTACACTAAATAGTTTTAAGTGACACGCTCCCAACTAATTTAATTTGAATTAATGGATATATTCCCCATTTCCACTTAGCCTATTTGTCAACGACGCTCTCTAGTGCTTATTAAAGGTATTGCAACCTGTCATCTCCAAATTTCATTTGTGCAAGAGGGACGAAATACGTTTATATGGAAAATAATGACCAATTCTTAAATATGCCAGGGTTTACATGGACTGCACGTCGAATCAACTGATAATTTAACTTTTATAAATGTATAATATATAGCCTACAATAATATTTACGATTATTATTTTATCATTCTAGTTCCACACTCCAAACTGCTTTGGCATACCAGAACACACATTCGGCCTACGATGCTTGGTGACCCCAGACGAAAATAAAAGTAACGTTCGGAAAGGGAAATCTGCGGTGAACACAACGCGCGCTAAAGGTCAACCTCCATCGCGTGCTCAGGGTCAACCTCCATCGCGTGCTTCGTGCCGTCTATTGACTGGGTATTGAGACAGCTCTTACAACAAATTTCTGCAAATTAAAGAAAACGCACACAAAAAATAAATCAAGTGTCAGAAAATTTATTTGTGTGTATAAAATGTTTCACATGACAACTTTTATTTGAATAAAAAAAAAAAACAACATTAGAAAAAAAGACAAAATACAATAATAAAAGATAAATTAATTTGTGTTAGTAAAACTAGGCACACGTCCTGCTGGAGTTAAAGAGTGAAGTAAACTGAATGCATTTACTGCTTTTCTCCAATCTTTCCTCCAGAGTGAGCAATTCAACAGTTTTTCTCCAGGACCCTTTAACCCTTTAATATACAGATAACCTGAGTTGAGATGTAAGGAGAGACGAGGAGGTGGTTTCTGGGAGTCACTCATCTCTCCTCCTACACCTAGTCTGCACTGTTTCCTACTTTATAAACCTTCGTTTATACCCCCTTCGCTGCTAACCCCCTTTAATGTTCTGTAACATTGCCAACCCCCCAAACACACTAATTTCCTATTGTGGTTTTTTCTATCTCTACCCCTGACCCCTCCTACTCTTAGGACCTTTCTTCTCTAACCACACCCCCTTTATTTTCTTATCTGCATAACTCCACCCTCTTTTATGTTCCGTAGCACGTCCATTCCATAAAACCTCCCATTTCCTATTTTTCTTCCTTACACCCGCCCCCTTCAACCCTTGTAACCGCCCCTATATAGCCGCCCCCCCCCCCCCCCCTTTACAGCTTGTGAGGAGCATTTCTGTAAGCCCCACCCCCATTTCAGTTACATCCTCTGTGGAATCCCCGCCCCCTTCATAAAGTCTGAAAGGACTCTCTTGGGTAAGCTCCGCCCTCCTTCTGCAGGCCACGCCCCCTCACCAGGGCCGGGTGCTTCTGTATTCCTGTTTCTGCCGCACCCACTGGGCTGTAAGGCGGGGCTCCCCCACAGTCCAGGACCAGCCTCCCCCTCTCCCCCCCTCCTTCTTGGTCTCCCCTGTATTCTCTCTTTCCTCTGGAGTTACGGAGGCCTGTCCCAGAGAGCTGGAGGGAGCCGCCTGGGCTGAGGGTATCGATCTGCAGAGAGAGAGAAAGAGAAAAAGGGAGGGAGAGAGGGAGGGAGAGCAGGAGGAAGAGAGAAAGGACAGGAGGGAGGGGAAAGGATGGAAAGCAGAAGACAATGAAGGAGAGGGAGAGAGAAGTAACAGTGAAAATGTGGCTCTTACTCCTGCTAGTGCTGTGGTGTCCCAGGGTCATACTACAGAAAGAATAAAGCTTCTTATGCATGATGCACTCTCCCATTCACAACACGTATGGAACCTCGCGTGTTATTACTGCAGGACTGCGGCCTGCGTGGATCTGTCTGGGAGAGCGCGCGGCCATCGTTTAATGTTCAGTGTGTGAGAGGAGCAAACCTGTCTATGTCTGTGTGTCCCAGAGCTGCTGTCTGTCCCTTTGTGTCAGCCTCTCTGTCTCTCGGCAAACCTGAAGGGTACACACGTTTACACACACACACAAAAACTTCATCTCCCAGGATGCACTGCCACCATCACAGTGTCTGCTGGGAATGTGAGTTTTTTGTGTGATTCCCTGTCAACACATCTTTTGTGCGTGGTGCATGTGTATCGTAGGGAAAGCTGGGATGTGTGCCATATGTGTACTACTGGGCAAAATATATGAGTGTTACCCAAATAACTCTGGTAAGACATTACAGAGGCCATAGTTATGGAAAAGATTGACTGAATAGTGATTGATGCCGATTATGCACTACAGTTCCCAAGTTCTACAGCACGACACAAACAAGGCTCTTTGGCATTCTGGGATATGTAGTTTTCTGACACTTTACCGGGTAGCATGATGGAGCTGGGCAGTTTCTCCAGCAACAGCCCGAGATCTCTGCTGTTTATATGACGACTGTAGAGGTTGTTCCTGGCAACCAGTCCCTGTTGGCTGTGGGGGAAAAAAGGAACAGACGAGAGGAGGGAAAAGAAGGGAGAGAAAACAGAAGAACACGAAGGAGAGGTGGACAGAGGTAACGGAGGTGAAGAAAGTAGAGAGAGGGAGAGAGGGATGGGCAATGGAGGAGGTAAAAAAAAAAACAATGGAAAAGGAAAGAAGATAGAAAGTGTGCAGGAAGAGGTAGAAATGAAGAATGAGAAAAAACGAAGGAAAAATTGAAACAGAAGAGAAAAAATAAAATCATAATTAGAAAACACAAAAAAGGAAAAACTAAAATATGCTAAAGCAATGAAATCTAAATAAAATGAATCTTAAACATTAAAGCATTCTTTAATTAAAAATGATGATAAAAATGTCATGCAATGTCACATCCTGACAATGACTTTGAGAAGAAACACACACACACACACACGCGCACACGCACACACACGCGCACACACACATAAGCAAACGCACACAAGCAAACACGCACACACACAGATACACACACACGCGCATGCGCGCACACACAGACACCCAAGCACACTCACACTCACACAAGCAAACGCACACACACACACACGCAGACGCACACACACACACACAAAAAGCTCAATTAAACCCACAAATGCATGCGTAAGCACACATACACCACTGGCCACAGTCAATCTAAATGCTAAGTGGAAAGCCCTTGAACATAACTGACAAATATACATTAAGTGCACAAACAACAATTTTTAACAGTCTTAAATCAGTCACCTCCTTTTAAGGACTGTCCACTTTGAGTTTTTAAGTTAACAGGGCACTGAGTGGTAACACTACATTTAGACAACATTAACTCAGAAAGTAATGATGGAAGGCAGCAGAATTTATTCATGATAAACCAAGCAGATTCAGCGTACAACCAGCCATGTTGATCAAGTCCAAATTTACAGGGAGTTAAAGTTTTACACGGACGTACAAGCACTGCTTATTCTAGCTTATTTCTTCACCTAAAATGGCAGGGAACAGTTATAGCAACAAATCCCAAATTCTTATCATTATTTTATTTTTGTTTTAGATAATTAAAACAGCTGTGAATAACCAAAACCCCAAACTAATTTGTAAAAATGTTCTTCCTTTCTTTTGCAATCTCAAAAAGAAAACTTTTTTTTCCCCCAAAATTTTTGTAACAAATTCAAACCGTTCTTGTCACATGCTTCAAATTACAGAAGCTTTGACATGAGAATACTGTTCTTAAAAATAGAAAAAATGCCGTTAATAAAAAAATAAAAAAAGCTTTTTCCCCGTTGTTCTTGAAGTTGTTGTAGGGGGTATTCCAATGACCTGTTTAAATGGGTAAATGCTATTTGAGATGTCATTGTCATCGCTGTAGCTCGTTAGAAAGACGATCAACATGGTTTACTGGACCTCCTCCTCTTCTCACCCTCTATCTCTTTTCCATCCTCCTTTCTTTCTTTCTATACCTACTCCTCATCTATTCTCTCCATCTGCCAGAGGAACGGTACCAGATCCTTCCCTGTGGTATACAACTGACTGCTCAACAGCTGCCAGTCAGGACAGTAATGAAGGTTTAAAAAACCAACAACCAATAAATAAACCACATCCCATGGTCTGTCTTAGGGTTGGGCGGAAAAAGGGGTCCAAGTTCCAAAGGTCAAAGGTCAATTGAAGGAGATCTGGGAGCGGTTCAGGGAGCTTCGGAGACGAAACCCCGGGAAATAGGAAGCGAGAAAATGGGAGGATGAGAGGAGAGAGGGAAATGGAGAGGGGTAACATGATGGAGTTGTGTGTTGAAAATCAAAAGAGAGACAGAGTTCAAGAGAGACCAAAAAAAATGAAAAGGACAGAAAATATTTTTGGGGAGCCAGAGAGGTGGGGGGAGGGGGAAGGGGTGGAGGGAGGGGGAAGGGGTGGGGGGAGGTGGAAGAGAGAAGAGGTCAGAAATGCAACAACAAAGCCAGAAAGAGGGAGGGATGGAGGGAGGAATCCTAACAGAGTCTTTGTCCTGCAAACAATAAAAACCGCTAATGAGAGACGGGCAAAGTTAGCCATGACTTCAGCCCAGGAGGCTGATATATCTGCTGGTTTTGGTACATTTCAGTACTTAAGTGCTTAATCTAAGTCACTGATTGGCTAAGGAGTCCAAAAACTTTGTTTCCAAGGCCTAAATTGGGCGTTGATTGAAAGGAAAGCACAAAAAACCAGCAGACAATGCGGCCCTCCAGGACTGGAGTTAAACCTGCAGACACAGCGCCCCCTCCAGGACTGGAGTTAAACCTGCAGACAATTTGGCCCTCTAGAACCATAGTTGAAGATTCTCGGCAAACAAGTTAGTCATGAAGTGCACGGCTGAATCTCAGAGACTCCAACAATACAGATTCAATCATCATACAAATAACTACAATTGCCAAAAAGCAAATTGTGTTTTCAATCACAAACACATTTCAGATTAAAAGATAAAAAATTTTCATGTTAAAATTTTAAAAAGTTGGCCACGTTCAGCAAATCAGCCATTTCGATAGTTTAATACTGAGCATTGGTAGCAGTATTTCACAGATATCCGCCATGATGTTTTTTCATGACTAAATGAAAACCACCAGAGAATGTTGGCAGACAGTTTGTATCTGACGTGCCTGCAGCCGTTTTCTCTGGAACAATAAAGTGCACTGCGGCTGTTTGGGGGAACGTTCCGGTCACAACGTGATCTCACAACCATATCTGGGAAAACATGGAATCTTCCCCAACATTCGGGAAGCATTTCGCATTAGTCGGGACTGGAATTTCCACAGAGATGGAGAAACGTTTGTATTTACCTTTCGGCTCTTATCCAGCATGATTTACATAATTATGTATTAATCTATACAGCTAGACACTTTACAGGAGTGACTGGGGACAAATACCATGGAAATAATAATAATAATAATAATAATAATAAATACAGCTGCAAGCAGCGATTCCCGGGGACCGAGCGGCACGAGCAGCATTAGTCAAACACAGAGGCTGCAAAAAGTAGACAACTCTAGACAGGGTCGGCCCAAAAAGCAAATATTTGTTTCTAATCTTTTGCCATTGTCGATGGTATCCAAACCCGATCCCGTAAGGGCTTGCTTATTATCGCAAATTCTTCATTTGTGGAGGCCAAATAAAACGTTTGTGTTGCGGTATCAGATTGTGTTGGCATACTGACTTCATAATTCAAACAGTTAACAGTTAATATTGTGAAATTTCTTAGCCTTTGCAATAAAAATAACTTGTTTTATGTTAAAAAAAAACATTCTTAGCATAATGTGCACATTGTGTGCCTCAAAACAAATGTTAGGAACAGGTGGGAATCGAACCACCGACCTACTACACTGTAGCACAACGCCTTAGCCGCTAAGCTACAGGAACTCTCACAGTTGGTGTTGTAGGTAGACAGCCCGTTAAGCATGGATAGTGTACATCCAAACATTTGCATTTCTGTAGCGCAGCCACGTAGATTGATTGAGTTAAAACTGCAGGGCTCAAGTCCTGATCTAACTCTCAATCAACTCACCAAGTTTCAGAACTTTATGTCAAATGGTTTTAGAATTACTAGCATTTTTGTGATAAGCCACGCCCAATGCAAGATTCATTGGCTTCTCATTCGGCCATTTTTTGACATGGGCCTTAGAAACATGCATGTAATGTAGGCTGAGTCCCTCAAACAGGTTTCGTGCTAATTGGTCAAAATGTGTAGGAGGAGGAGTAGCCTTTTAAGTGTTTTACAAAAAATGCTCATGAGCAAAAAATCGAAGATGGCGGACTTCATAGTTCCTTGAGGCAAGTTTGTTCATCATGAGCAGAGGGACTGTAGGTCAAACGGGGGGTTGGCAGTGGGCATGTCAATGTCAACATTTTGTCACGTGCACTACAGCGCCACCAACTGGCCTCTCGACACCAAATTTGGTGAGGGCGTGTGTGCCCTATATGCCAAGCGGTTAAGGAAAAACACAGAGAAGTAATAGATGAGTACATTTAAACCAAAATGGCAGCAAATTCAAGATGGCGCCCACCCAATTAGTTAAAATCTATGATCCAAATCCGTGCCTTTGTCACTGTAGCAAGTTTTAAATCTCTGCAAAAGAATAGTGATTTTTGTGAATTAAAAAAGAATAAATTATCTTTCGATCTTTATAGCGCCACCAAGTGGGTCGATTTGGTTAAAACTGTAGAGGTCAAGTACTGATGGTACTGTTAAGAAACCTACCAAGTTTCATAATTTTTTGTCAAATGGTTTTGGAATTATTAGCATTTTTGTGATAAGCCACGCCCACAAAAAATTTCATTGGCTCGTCATTTGGCCATTTCTTGACAAAACCCTTAGAAAAGTAATGCATTAAGAAACGCCTGTGAGCTGAGTGCAGACACCAAGTTTTGTATAAATTGGTCGAATTATACTACACTGCCACTCTAGAGGTCAAAAAGGTCAGACAGTCTGCATTTGTGTATGGGACGGGGGACGGGGGACGGGGGGGGGGGGTCACCTGGTACGTCTGGCCCTGCAGTTCAAATTCTCCAGGTACTGGGCATGGGGGGCGGGGCTCCTGTCGGCCCCCGGGGCAGGGCCGGGCCTCAGGGGCCCACGGCTGGGAGACGACTCTACACTCTGGGAGCGAGTGCACGGAGAAGGGATGGAGAGAGGAGGAGAGAGAGGGGCGCGGCGGGCAAATGGCCAGGGGAGAGCCCTCTGCTCCTCCCTCACCACTGAGGAAGAGGAGGATGAGGAGGAAGACAGAGAAACAACAAGAGGAGAGAATTAATACACTGAATGACAGCACTGAGAGAGAGGGTTAATACAGTATATACACACTGACTGACAGCACACTACAGTACATTAACACTGCACTGAGAGAGAGGGTTAATACAGTATATACACACTGACTGACTGCACACTACAGTACATTAACACTGCACTGAGAGAGAGGGTTAATACAGTATATACACACTGACTGACTGCACACTACAGTACATTAACACTGCACTGAGAGAGAGGGTTAATACAGTATATACACACTGACTGCACACTACAGTACATTAACACTGCACTGAGAGAGAGGGTTAATACAGTATATACACACTGACTGACTGCAAACTACAGTACATTAACACTGCACTGAGAGAGAGGGTTAATACAGTATATACACACTGACTGACTGCAAACTACAGTACATTAACACTGCACTGAGAGAGAGGGTTAATACAGTATATACACACTGACTGACTGCACACTACAGTACATTAACACTGCACTGAGAGAGAGGGTTAATACAGTATATACACACTGACTGCACACTACAGTACATTAACACTGCACTGAGAGAGAGGGTTAATACAGTATATACACACTTACTGACTGCACACTACAGTACATTAACACTGCACTGAGAGAGAGGGTTAATACAGTATATACACACTGACTGACTGCACACTACAGTACATTAACACTGCACTGAGAGAGAGGGTTAATACAGTTTATACACACTGACTGACTCCACATTACAGTACATTAACACTGCACTGAGAGAGAGGGTTAATACAGTATATACACACTGACTGACTCCACATTACAGTACATTAACACTGCACTGAGAGAGAGGGTTAATACAGTATATACACACTGACTGACTGCACACTACAGTACATTAACACTGCACTGAGAGAGAGGGTTAATACAGTTTATACACACTGACTGACTCCACATTACAGTACATTAACACTGCACTGAGAGAGAGGGTTAATACAGTTTATACACACTGACTGACTCCACATTACAGTACATTAACACTGCACTGAGAGAGAGGGTTAATACAGTATATACACACTGACTGACTGCACACTACAGTACATTAACACTGCACTGAGAGAGAGGGTTAATACAGTATATACACACTGACTGACTGCACACTACAGTACATTAACACTGCACTGAGAGAGAGGGTTAATACAGTATATACACACTGACTGACTGCACACTACAGTACATTAACACTGCACTGAGAGAGAGGGTTAATACAGTATATACACACTGACTGACTGCACACTACAGTACATTAACACTGCACTGAGAGAGAGGGTTAATACAGTATATACACATTGACTGACTGGACACTACAGTACATTAACACTGCACTGATAGAGAGGGTTAATACAGTATATACACACTGACTGACTGGACACTACAGTACATTAACACTGCACTGAGGGAGAGGGTTAATACAGTATATACACACTGACTGACTGCACACTACAGTACATTAACACTGCACTGAGAGAGAGGGTTAATACAGTATATACACACTGACTGACTGCACACTACAGTACATTAACACTGCACTGAGAGAGAGGGTTAATACAGTATATACACATTGACTGACTGCACACTACAGTACATTAACACTGCACTGAGAGAGAGGGCTAATACAGTATATACACACTGACTGTACACTACAGTACATTAACACTGCACTGAGAGAGAGGGTTAATACAGTATATACACACTGACTGACTGCACACTACAGTACATTAACACTGCACTGAGAGAGAGGGTTAATACAGTATATACACACTGACTGACTGCACACTACAGTACATTAACACTGCACTGAGAGAGGGTTAATAAAGTACATACACACTGACTGGCTTTGATTAACAAATCCACTGCCTTCAGAAAAATTAGTCAAGGACATTACCCACAATGCATCTCTTCAACACAGGGAAACAATAAGTATAGAGAAACGTGGGGCTCACCCTCTCTCTCCGTCAGAGAGTATGGTTTGATCTCTCCTTCCGGCTTTTTTGGAAGAGCCTTTCTCAGCTGTGCCGCTGTGTGTGAGAAAAAAACAGCGAGAAAGAGGGAGGGAGAGAAAGAGAGGGAGAGAGTGAGAGAGACCAGTGGATTTGCCTGAATATAAACTCCTAAATTGTGTTGAAATGTAACTTTTCAGAACAAATCAGGTCTTTACACACACACACACACACACACACACACACATATATATACACACACATATATATACACACACAGCTTTAATCTTACACAGTACAAGTTCCATTGTTGTGGGAGAGGCTGTGACCCTGGGTGTGTGTGTGTGTGTGTGTGGAGGGGGGGTGTTGGTGGGGGAGGGGTGACGATGACGATGGTTAATGGGTCGCATCTAATTTAGGAAACACAAAGGTCTGCAGAGAAAGAGAGGGAATGAGAGAAAGAGCAAGAGAGAAATCTAAAAGATTTAAATCTTGACTCGAAAGGTTGGGGGTTCAAACATAAACAGACACAGGGAGAGAGGGAGGAAGGGAGAGAGGGAGAGAGGAAGGAACAGAAAATGGCAGAGGTCTTACAAAAAGCAGAACATCCCCTGATCCATCAGAGGTGTGGGAGGCGAGCCTGGGAAAGCGAGTGGAATGGCCATGAAAAAAATCAACACTTCACAGTGTTAAAATGCAGCTTTACCTGAGTAAAATCAACACCTTACAGTGTTAAAATGCAGCTTTACCTGAGTAAAATCAACACCTTACAGTGTTAAAATGCAGCTTTACCTGAGTAAAATCAACACCTTACAGTGTTAAAATGCAGCTTTACCTGAGTAAAATCAACACCTTACAGTGTTAAAATGCAGCTTTACCTGAGTAAAATCAACACCTTACAGTGTTAAAATGCAGCTTTACCTGAGTAAAATCAACACCTTACAGTGTTAAAATGCAGCTTTACCTGAGTAAAATCAACACCTTACAGTGTTAAAATGCAGCTTTACCTGAGTAAAATCAACACCTTACAGTGTTAAAATGCAGCTTTACCCGAGTAAAATCAACACCATACAGTGTTAAAATGCAGCTTTACCCGAGTAAAATCAACACCATACAGTGTTAAAATGCAGCTTTACCTGAGTAAAATCAACACCTTACAGTGTTAAAATGCAGCTTTACCTGAGTAAAATCAACACCTTACAGTGTTAAAATGCAGCTTTGGCTGAGTAAAATTAACGGTCGTTATGCTGAAATCGTTTTTCCAGAGATTAATCTACCCTTTACAAGTGCTGTAATGCAACGCATTTTTAAAAAATAATTAATTCATTTAAAATGTGGAATTACACTGCCAGAACAAAGTCACTGTTATAGTAGTGTGATAGTAGCATGATAGCAGTGTGCTCGTAGAACGACAGTAAAATGATAGAAACATTATAGTAGTGTGATAGTAGCATGATAGCAGTGCGCTCGTAGAACGACAGTAAAATGATAGAAACATTATAGTAGTGTGATCGTAGCATGATAGCAGTGTGCTCGTAGAACGACAGTAAAATTATAGAAACATTATAGGAGTGTGATAGTAGCATGATAGCAGTGCGCTCGTAGAACAACAGTAAAATGATAGAAACATTATAGTAGTGTGATAGTAGCATGATAGCAGTGCGCTCGTAGAACGACAGTAAAATGATAGAAACATTATAGTAGTGTGATAGTAGCACGATAGCAGTGCGCTCGTAGAACGACAGTAAAATGATAGAAACATTATAGTAGTGTGATAGTTGTAGCCAGTAGACTAGAGAAGCGATCAGATCAAGGAGGTGTGGAAAGAGGGACGCCGCACAAGCCAAAACCTCTATCTGGATAAGGGTACATTGCACAATCCAACAACTATAAAATTTATTTTAAAATTAAGAACAGGAATCGTTCAGCGATCTTCCGGGTGCCTCTTCTGCCTCTACTGTCATTATTTAGCAGGATATAAATTACTCATCCCTCAGTGAGGGATTGAATAAGAGCGCAAGCGTCGGGTATATAACTTTTAGATTACAACCTTCGATAGAGAAAGTATAATTTGATATGGAAAACTTGCTCATTGTCCATTCAATAGTACTTGGTTATCAAGAGGCCTGCTCTGCTTGCCTTTCTCGCTCCCTCTCCACTCCACAGGCACAAAAGAGACAATTAGGTTAAGATGTCTCTGCGTGACCGAATATACTGTATATCTTATATCTATGGATATAAATCTTAAAGTGGTCATGGTTTCTTATATCGATGGATATAAATCTTAAAGTTGTCATGGTTTCTTATATCTATGGATATAAATCTTAAAGTGGTCATGGTTTCTTATATCTATGGATATAAATCTTAAAGTGGTCATGGTTTCTTATATCTATGGATATAAATCTTAAAGTTGTCATGGTTTCTTATATCTATGGATATAAATCTTAAAGTGGTCATGGTTTCTTATATCTATGGATATAAATCTTAAAGTGGTCATGGTTTCTTATATCTATGGATATAAATCTTAAAGTGGTCATGGTTGCTTGTCTCCTGTTGAGTATGTACGATTCCAATGAATTATTCTAATTGATGGTTTTTCCTGTAATAAAATTATTTAATCTTAAGACCTGATTTAGATTTTGTTTCGACTCATTGGTTGATCCACCAGGTTACTGTTCGACTGACCTACCAAAGAATTCAGCGATTTAATTGATGATTGTCATTTTAAATAATCATTAATAAATGAAAACTATTAAATATAATTAAATGTAGGTTGAACGAGGGGTTTTAGCACACGATTCCGCTTGTGTTCAGTATTCAGAGTGCTGGGCAATTTAAGGAGGGCATTGAGTGTTAGAACGGCTGGATTCAGAAAAGAAACACATTTTTTCTTAAACCTCACTTCCCCAACAGTAACGGAACAAGTGAGTAATGGAACAAGTGAGAGAGTGAGTGAGTGAGGGAGTGAGTGAGTCAATGTGTCAGTGAGTCAGTGAGTGGCAGTCCTATTTCCTGATTGCTTGGTTGCATCTATCTAACATCTATCTTCTCAAAATCAATAAATCAATCTTTAATTTTACCTGATCTGTCCCTGAAGAATCCGCCAAACACCACAAAGTTATTGACCTGGAAGGGGGAGAAGGGAGAGAGGGGGGTGGAAGAGACAGACAGACAGACAGACAGACAGACAGAGAGAGAGAGAGAGAGAGAGAGAAACCGTGAGCTCAGGGGGACAGGGTTTTATTTTTTATTATCAGCAGTAGCTGGTGCGTGATGAGTAATGTCTTTTACTCGATTGCCCAAATTCAGTCCTATTAGGACATAGTCACTCACGTCAGAGGCCTGAGCGTGTGTCACACCCACTTCTTACAACTGCGCCTCTATTTCAGAGCAAACTGACCACAACAAACCCTTCACTGTATGTAAAGGTTTCACCTCGAAGGCTGTGGCCAAGGCCAAAACCACACCTTTCACCGGCATTCATGAAAAGGCTCCCCCACCCCAGCACTATTGAAAAGAAAAACACAGACAAAAAATTCCAGCTTTGCATTCTAGGAGGAAAAAAAGACGGGTGTGCTGTGACATCACACTCAGATGTGGGTGTGGCTTATACACACTTCAGGTTCAGGGTGATGGATGTTTCCTCTCAAAGAAACACCACACCCACATGAATACATTCAGTCCCCAGCTGATTTAAACTGTGCATGTGCATGTGTGTGTCTGTGTGTGTGTGTGTGTGTGTGTCTGTGTGTGTGTGTGTGTGTGTGTGTGGGCATTGATATCCTTTACCCAAAAACAGAATCTCCCTTTGTGACATCAGTGTCAGACAGGTGTGGCCAGAGCATACCTGTATAGATCATTCTTAGGGTTTCCCTTGAAAAGCACCAGGTTTTGGGCAGGAAATGATGACACAATATTTCTTTCTCATCTCAGTATTTAATATAGAGTCTCCTGAAGCTCAGGGGAAATTTAGACTTTATACCATGTTTCCAAACCCAACCTCCACAATAGATATTTTACTAAATACACCCTGTAAATGTATCCCCAGTCTGGGATCTCTTAAGGTTCTGTTCCAGTGTGTGGATGGGCCCCACGGTCTGGCACTGAATCTGTTTATGTTAATAATTATACATGTACCCCATCCTTTTTTTGTTGGTGACCTACTTAGCTCATTCAATGCCACAGAACACTAGAATCCCTGCAGAGCCTGGCCAAAATGCCTGCCAACATTCTAAATATTTAGATTGAACCTGTCAACGTTCAAACCTCAAATAAAACACACTATTTTACCCATTGAAAATAATTACTTGTTAATCATTGGTGATGTGTAGTAGAGGGTGGATACCCGACCCGAACCCGACGGGACCCGACGGGGCCCGACGGGTCGGGCCGGGCTCGGACTAAACTTTTAAAATGATGTTCGGGCTCGGGTCGGGCTCGGTCACGGCGGCCGAACAACTAGCGAACATTTTACTTTTTAACTACTAATTAGGATGGGTTAGCCTACTTCACATGGTGCTTCAAGTTGTTTTTGGTGAAAATATAGTGTGAAATAAATAAAAATGATACCGAATATTGTGTGTGTCACTACACACGCAGTGAAAACAGAGAGAAATTATCATGCCACGTTATCAGTACTGTCATTCATGCTAGGCTCATTCGTAACTTCAGGCAGAGAAAACACATTTTCTCCAGCTAAATCATTATCGAAAATAAAAGACACGGCTTTAATCGGCAACTGAGAACAAAAAGCTACTTTCACAAGTCCAGAAACAACCTCCAAATGCAATTAAACAATGTGCAAAGGAACGTTCACAATGGCCAGCAGAGGCGGGTAGAGTACCAAAAAACTGTATTCAAGTAAAAGTATGATTACCAACAGAAAAATAGTTCAACGTACACGTGTCTCTCCAATAGAGGTGCAGGTTGCAGCAAGAGTACGTCCAAAAAAAGAGAAGTGGCACACTGAGCTTTGTCCAATAATTGATGGTTCAGTGTAAACCGCACACTCAACACAAGAACAACCTTATTATAAATATATTATTTTATTTTTTGACGGTCATTTAGGTGCCCAGTGTCCACTAAACAGGGAAGCTGTAACCATGGTAACAACAACTGCGTGACAGGGAAACACTATGTCAGCGCTTCAGTGCCTTACATTAACTGCGTCGGGCTCGGGTCGGGCTCGGACATAAAAAGCAGAATTCCTGTCGGGTTCGGGTCGGGCTCGGTTACTACTATCTCGGACTCGGTCGGGTTCGGACAGAAATATGCGGCCCGATCCGCACTCTAATGTGTAGTAGTGAAAACAGTTTTCTACCAAAATGAGCTTTTGCTTGATTCTAAGTTGGACACCGGTGGCCAGTTTGACAGTATCTGTTTTGACACACCACAAGTGCTTTGTGTTATTCGAGTAGATTGATAAACAAAATCTGAACAAATACATATGTGACTTGCTCCACCATTTTGAATGGCTTTGACCTAGAAACACATTTTGAGTTTTATACTTTCAGGGCCTGATTTACTAAGACATTTAGCATATGCACAACCTTTTTGCACACGCAAAACTAATAACACAACCATTGATGTCACAAATGCAAAACAAATACCATGACCAATCAGTGGTCATGTTATTGGTTTTGTGTGTGCTAGAAGGTTTTGCACATGCTAAAGGTCTTAGTAAATCCGGGTCTAAAAGAGAAGTCTCAACTCTTCTAATTTCACAACCTGACTCGTACAATAAGTCAAGTGTCCTTCAAGATGCAGTGATTCCTATAACAGGGGCCACACCTCCTCAGACACTTTAGCACGTTAGCAAGCTTCTCACAAAGACGAGATCATTTGAGAGGTTGCATTGCTATGGATATGGTTGTAACTGCACACACAGGCTCCAAACGACTCGTTTTTGCCAACGATCGCATTCGCCAGAATCCTTTTTGGCATTTCGCAGAAATTTTTAAGCAGAACCATAGCCGAGCCTTATTTGTCCACAGACTTACATTTATTTAAAAAATGAGGCCACATGAAGCCTTTCTGATTGGCTGATCGAACCTGGAAAAAAGGGACTGTGGACAGCTGCAACTGTTGGGTCCAAAAACATTTGAACTTACCTGTGGGACACTGCCCTTCAGGCCGTAATGCTTCCCAAGAAAAGACAGGAACTTGGGAGAAGGTCTGTCATAGGCCATCCGCACAGGCTCCACCCTCTTGTTCTGACCAATCAGAATGCAGGACGAAAATATACACATCAGCCCTCACAAATCTTCTCAGCACAGGCTGAGAAACAGAAATGTTTTCTTCTTTGAACTTATTTTGCTGAACAATTTTCAGCACCAAAACAGAAGGGAATTACTGGCTTGTTTCACTGCTATTTTCTGGCTACAAAAGATTCTGGCAAGAGTCACTCAGCTTTGCAAATAACTTGTCATTAAAAAAAATGTTCCACAAAAAAATTTACATTAAATAACCTCAACAAGACTGGTCTCAACTGCCTCTTTTCATTCAACATTTGGCAGAAATCCAGGAGCACTCCAGAGCCAGACCACATGTTCTACCAACATTTTTTACTTCATCACAGGCCAGTAATCTTAGACCTCCTCCCTCATTTTCAGCCTAATCCCATCTTTCACCTCTTCTCTCCTTTTCTTCTTCTCCCTTTTTCACTCTCAGCTCTTCCCAAATTTTTTATTTCACCCTCACTCAGTTTTTTCACTCCCCCGCAAAAGTGAACAACCGTTAGTGAACCTGTGAGGTCCTCTGGTAACCCATAACACCCCCCTGGCCCTGAGACAGGAAGCGTCTCTCTCACCTGCAGCATGTAGCTGAAGAGCTCCAGCCCATGGCCATGCCGCTGAAGGTTCTCCGTGACAAAGAAGTCCAGAATGCAGAGGGGCTCAATCTCCACATGTGCCCCCTGCTGGTCCTGTGATGACATTACAGGGCAGAGAATATTCATGGGTGTCAAACTCCATTGCGGGAGGGCTGCATGTCTGCAGGTTTTTGTCATTTTCCTTTTAATCAGCAACCAATTAAGGCAGGGACCCTTTAGATTAGCCATTGAATTATGCACTTTAAATTTGGAAAAACACTGAAAACCAGTAGACTCCACAGCATTCCATCAGAACCGGGAATTTCAATTGTCAAATGAAAGCCCTTGGTTTACTTACACAGTGCCCCTTCTGGCCAAACAATGCTACTGCTACCGTTCAAGTTCTCTCACACATTTTCATCACTTCCTGCTTTGGTGTTGTCATATCAACCACTGCTCAACGGGTCCAGAAGCTTTTAGTTATGAGTAGTTTTTTATTAGATAAGCTACTTCTGTTATTTTTAGTAAAATAAATGTATATACAATAAGTTAAATTACTTTAAAATACACTGTGTCATGGCACAAATCCATTTCAGCATTTATGAATTAGCCCTTTGTGCGTCTGTGCGTCTATGTGTGTGTGTGTGTGTGTGTGTGTGTGTGTGTGTGTGGGAGTGTGTGTGCATGTTTGTGGGTGTGTGTACTCATGTGCGTGCGTGTGTGTGTACTCATGTGCGTGTGTGTGTACTCATGTACGTGTGTGTGTACAGTATACATGCATTTCTGCACATTGAGTATCACTGCATTAAAAAAAAAAGGTTAAGAACCAGGGCTCAAACTCACCAGCAGAAACAGCTTCTTGTAACCAACCTTCAGAAATCCTACTGCCACACCCCTCCCACTAGCAGGGAGAGAGGGAGAGACAGAGAAAAAGAGAGAAAGAAAGAGTCAGAGCGAGAAAGAGAGAGAGAGAGAAGTAGAAGTGTATTACTTATTATCATTTTCTAAATGATTACATTGTCATTGACATTTTTATAATTCAGCATCGTCTTCGTGAGTCATTTGATTGGTTTGTGTACTCTTTGACTGCTGTGGTCGTCCTGCCAATAAAAGATCATTGAACTTTGAACAGAGAAGGTGAGACAGAACTATTATCAGACGCAACTGCTTTTAGACACTGTGGTGAAACACACTCTACTTATATATGACTAACGCTGTGTCTTCATGTTTTGGCTCAACACGCAGAAGCCATAGATAACAGCACTTGAATTACCTTGTGAATCTTTGAAGAATCTGGGCATGCCAACTAGACAGGCCCCTTCAGGAAATAATAAAATAATAATAAAATAAACAAAACTGATTTCTGAGACAAATCCAAGTGTTTTTCAAAAACTGACAGGACTTAGTTTACATGTGCATTTAGGAACTGAGGAGCTGTTGGGGTTAGGGGTTAGGGTTAGGGGTTAGAGTTAGGGGTTAGAGTTAGGGGTTAGAGTTAGGGGTTAGGGGTTAGGCACACAGCAGGCTGTGTGTGTGTGTGTGTGTGTGTGTGTGTGTGTGTGTGTGTGTCTTTCCGAACCCTGAGTAGTGAGTTAAAAGGCTTATGGGATTGTGCTGGAATTGTGCCCAGAAACGTGCTTTCTGCATCAAACCAAGCAATGCATCCTGGGTCCAACCAAACAAGTCCCTGGAGAAACTTTCTACATCCAACCAAAAACTTTCCCTGGGTTTTTTTTTTTTTACAGTTTAAATCTTAAATATATTAAGACATTTGTATATGCGTGATATTAATAGATGGGGAGTGTGTTAATAAATTATGTTGTTTTCAGAGTATGACCCTGGGAAAGAATCAGAAATTACACAGAGACTTTTTGCAGCTGACGCAGAACTGTCCAAAGAAAGACGCCGCGCACGTCCAAACGCTCCTGCCTGGGGACGCGATGTCGATCTAGCACGGGAGCACAATACTGGTGTCCCAGAGGCTTTGCATTGCATGCTGGGTCTGTTTTCCAAACAATTACCCCGTATAAATTTGTTAATGGACGTGCATGAGTGTGTGAGAGAGAGAATGTGTGTGAGAGAGAAAAAGAGAGTGTGTGTGCGTGCAGTCCGTGCATATATATGCGTGTGTGTGTGTGCGTGCATATATATGTGTGAATGTGTATGTGTGTATGTGTGTGTGAATGTGTGTATATGTGTGTGTGTGCGTGTTTATATGTGTGTGTGCATGTGTATGAGTGTGTATGAGTGTGTATATGTGTGTCTGTATGTGTGTGTATGTGTGTGAATGTGTATGTGTGTATATGTGTGTGTGTGCATGTGTGTGTGTGCATGTGTTTGTGTATGCATGTGTGTGCATGTGTATGTGTGTGTACATGTGTGTGGGCTTGCACGTTTTGTATGTGCGTTTGGTTACATACCCGTTGCTCTCACCCTCCTTCAGCAGGTACAGGTGGTGCCAGTTGGACTGCAGCTTGGCAGCGCTGGTGATGGGCGCGGCCAACTGCTGTGCCTGCAGACAGCAACGACAGTCAAAGCCATAGCCACGGTAACGGTCACAGTAACAATCACAGTAATGGCCACATTCACGGTAACAGTCACACACAGTTCATTTATGTACCCCTATTTACCAACATGGATCAATTGGCAAATCAAACATGACCGGACCTGGTCAAATAAAACAATCTTGCAGAATACAGACAATTTTAAAAGAAAAGTAAATTTTTGAAGGCAAAATTCCTCTTTCATGCAGCATGACGGTTAGTCACATTTCTGAAAATCTAGAAGAGCATTTTCAAGTTTTACCAGAACCTAAAAATTAAAGTATCTCAGCTATTTATTTGATCCAGGCCTGACCCAGGCAAATCAAATTCAAGGATGGTGATTTGGTAAGTCAGAAATGTGTTAACTTGAGTAGGACAGAGTTTCTGATTGCAGCGCTGCTCAGATTGGCTGATCTTTAAATCACCTGGATTAGACAAAACACATTCATTGTGTTTGAACTATCAACCCATCCACACACTATTGATATCAGCAGGCAGGGGGGTATTTCACAAAGCAGGATTACCGAGTTAGCTGGATAACTGTGCTACGAGTAAAACCCGGAACCCTCCCAAATCTGGAACATGAACTGAAATAAAAAGAGCGGTACCAGGTTTTACTCAGTGCTGTTATCCAGCTAACTCAGTAATCCTGCTTTGGGTTTTACTCAGTGCAGTTATCCAGCTAACTCAGTAATCCTGCTTTGGGTTTTACTCAGTGCAGTTATCCAGCTAACTCAGTAATCCTGCTTTGGGTTTTACTCAGTGCAGTTATCCAGCTAACTCAGTAATCCTGCTTTGGGTTTTACTCAGTGCTGTTATCCAGCTAACTCAGTAATCCTGCTTTGGGTTTTACTCAGTGCAGTTATCCAGCTAACTCAGTAATCATGCTTTGTGAAATACCCCCCCAGGTCTGCAGCTACAATGACACCAGCAGTATTCCTCAAGCTTCACAAACCCCAAAATGGGCAGACCCACTGCCTGCTGTCAATGTCCTATCGATATGAACCAATCATGTTGCTTGTTTGTTTTTTCTTATGAAGAGCAATCTTTTGATTGGATCATACGAGCCAGAACACAACGTTCATAAAGTCTCACGCTCCCCGCCTCCCGGCACTGCATAGTGTTGTTACATCTGGGCGTGCACAAGCAAAACACTGCAAACATCGCATTTGGCCGCACCCGCTCCGTCACGTGCATAGCAGGCCCGCGAGCCACCGAAGCACAAACTTTACAAGTGAGCTGCATAATATCGCCGACCACAAAGTCATTCAGACAACAGAGGTCTCCTTGTCCGGTATATATTCACAAATTACCTTGGCCGACGCTTTGCCAAGCTCATCTATAACTGTCGATATTAGATGCTGAGGATCAGGTCTATTGAAAGAGATTGAAAAATAGACGGAGAAAGACAGAGAGAGCAAGAGAGAGAGAGAGAGACAAATCAAGACAAAGAATAAGCACAATTAAAATTTTTCCAGAAGCAAATATAATTGATCTATATAAGGCCGCTATTCTTTTTCAAAATAAACGAATCTTTGTCCTATAGTCCACATACAAATATTGACGTGGGATGTGTGTCTCAATCTCAATCATTGTTACTTAACATTACCACTAACATTGAGGAGAGGGATTAAGCGAATGACTATGGCATACGAAGACTGACTTGCTGAGAACACACTAACACACACGCATTCAGTAAGTGGACTGTATGGGCGGTGGTTTGCTTCAATATCGGGGGAACGTGTACGACATTACGTTACTGCGATGAAGTAGCAACAAAGACTTCCTTGAAGGGGCGGGGAGCGTTAGAATGTCATCCTTAGTTAATGTCAAGCTAGCTAGCTAGCTAACGTGTTAGGTAAATATGCACGGCTAACAACCACAAGTGACTCTACTGATTCATAGCAAAACACAATGGTTATTGTTAGCTGCACAATTAAAACACCAATAGCAAGCTCGAAGCTATTTGCTGTCATGCTAACATTAGCTGGCGGCATAATGTTCAATAACATTAACATTACCTTCCTAGTGCTTTTCGCCCTGTCGTCAAATTATGATCCAGTACAGAAATTCTCTCTGGAAAAATAGCGTTTAAATCGAACGGGAATTCCATAGCGTATTCCTAATTGTATGTAATACTAATTTTAAAAAAATGCAGCGGTTGCCTTTAGCCGACTTTAAGTTCTGCAAATAAACCTTTTTTTTTTTTTTTGAAAAACAACTAGCGGCACATTAACTGTAAGAAGGATTACAGCTAATGCTCCATGCACAAATCAATGCATTGTTGCAATTTTCGCATTCTTGGTAGCCTGCTACCGAGAGCGATTCGTCGGCTGAGCGTTCCTAATAATGTCTCAATGCGTTCTCTGTCTGCCTTTGGGAAGAGCCCTTGCGAGCAGGTTGTATCGCTGACGTAAAATAGCTAAAACAACGACCCCTCAAAAACAATATGGTCTATCGCGCTACCTCGCGGGGTGTATTTTTCAGAAAATGACGCTGTTATATTTGTATGAAGCACACTATTTTATTAGTTTCTTCGCTAATAAAAATAAAAAGGTACGTCAGTGCTTAATAGATTTAAAATATATATGCGGTTCGCAGTGTGCGCTGAATTGCGCAATATTACTGTGAAATACGGCGCTTCCTCTTTCGCTTCCTCTTGACAACGACCAAACATCCGCGCGTACGTTTACGTAGCAACACCGAGTCAGTCGGTGTGAAATGTGAACAGTGATGGGCAACATCGGTAGGCCTACTGCAGGACGGTGCCTACAAAATTAAAATATTTATTTAGCTCGTATGTATCTGATTCTGCAAATAATCTTATCCAGAAAATTTACTTCCCAGATAGAAACTGAATGATTGGCCCACACTTTCCACTTTCATTTGGGCCACAAACCACCATAGAATGCCAGTGATGAACCCATCCGAATCTGCCTGCCAGAACCTCTATGAGACCATATCTCAGGTAACTTATGATATTGGCAAGAACTGCATTTGGTCATGATTGGCCCACAATACACGTATGCACGCGCGCACGCGCGCACACGCGCACACACGCACACACGCACACACACAGGGTTTGTTTCTCTGAAGTCCTGCCAGCAATGCTACCCTACGTTATGTAGTATGCTAGCAATTAACACATGCCATATTTCTGATATTCACATTTAAAGCTGTTAAAATTTTTATTTAAGTTATTTCCGCTCTGCTGCAGCTGTGTGTGTGTGTGAGAGAGAGAGAAACTGGATTGTCCTGAAGGCTTGATACTGGGTTTATAAATAGGAGGAAAGTCACACAGTGCATATAAAATTGTGTGACTAAAAAACCCAGGGCTCTCCTGACTGTGTTTATCTCAGCCCATTACCTGATCTTCTCTTTCCCCCTTTAACAATATTTTCTCACAAAAATAAAATGAAACTTGTTCAGGTTTACACATCTTCGGCAGTGTTATGTTAAATATAACTGTTAAATAAGTGGCTCCAAGACTTACATTGATCTATGATACAATGATGTCACAGTGTAGACATGCTCACATATACTATACCAGTGTATTAAGTAGCTTGCGGTGAAAGAGATAAAATGGTGACTAGTATAATGAGGTGGGGGCCAGAGGGTGGTCACAGTAATGAGATTTAACAGTCTTTGAGATTTAAAAAATTGGAGAAACATATGGCCTTTGTTCGAGGGAGGACCTGGATCTTGTCCCAAAGAATTACAGGAAGGAGCTATCAGTGCAAGAGCACTGTGAGTTCCCTTGAAAACAGATAAAATATAACAAGGTTGATCAACAGCTTTTCATGTCAGCATTTAATAAAGAATCCACATTGACCACAAGAGGGCACTACATCCTTCCAAAAAAATAAATAAAAATAGGCCGGTAACACAACCAGGACTGCTCATTATAAGCGCTATCAGGGCCACTGCCGCTAGCACAAGTTATTCTGCAACAAATAAGTTACAAAAGTAGATTACGTGTGTAGTAGTGGAAAGCTGAGGATAATTCTAGTCACGGCATCAGTATGTGTGTGTGTCTGTGTGAGATGAAACATGACTGAGCTGTGGATTTTTGGGTAGGTCATCACGCTGACTGTGGTGGAAGTTTTTTTTTCTTTTAGAACTTCAAAGTGATTTTTTCTAAACCTCCTTAATTTCTAAGAAAACTCCATCAGAATGGGGGCACTTTGAAAATCCCCGCTTTTATTCACAATGTATTTACAAGACATTTTACTCATCAGTTCTATGATTACTTTACTTTCACCACCATAGCTACTATTTCTAAGTTCTACTATTAGAGTAGCACAAATACTACAACCAACACTGCTACTATCACTATTATATAACTAACCCTATTCGTAGTAACACTAGTATAACTACTGCTATTGCTCTGCTAATAACACTACTAGCACTACTACTGTACGACAATCACATGCCATACATACATCGCTAATACTATAAGACTACTACTAGTCCACACAGCTGCCATTTCCATTACTGTATAACAGTTTACACTACTGCTACTCGGAGAGTACTACTACTGCTGTTGAGTAATAACAACACTACTGCTTCTGTAATGTTAATATACTGAGATTACTATTATTGCTATTACAGCTACTAATATTGCTGATATAACCGCCAGAATAAGTGTGAGTGATTAAAGAGGGGATTCTTATCAAACCGTAACCTGAGACCTTAGACGATGAAATTTACAGTGAAAAAGCTCCCGCACCTACAACCTTGCCATTACAACACAGGAAACCACAAGATTGGTTTCAGCTTAGTCAGAACTCCAAACATCCCCCTCTGTGTTTTTAATCTCACTACCTCACTGCACACACCTGTCTTTATGTCCCTAATACCTTCCTTCCTACTTCCAATTTCCCAGCGTTTCACCACCCCAGCGTGAGGGGGGGGGGGGGGGGGGGCGGGGGGGGCCGGGGGTGTTCTCCAGCTCTATGCTTTTCCAGCCTCAACTGCAACCGCTGAATTATTGTGAGTTTTATTTGTTCTTAATTAACAGCATTTTTATTGTCTAACGAGGGATGGTTTATCCTCTTAAAACCATATGATGTTACAAAAAGTGATCCTGATTAACATCCCAGGTTATGTGCTCTGTGTTCCTTTGGAAAAATATGACACTTTTAAGCGATAAATGATAGACTGACAGGTGAAATCAGTGGCTAGTCACTGAACGTGTGGACAACGCTTCATTGACACAAGACCATTTTTTTCTAGAAATTTGGCCGCCAACGTGGGACTGAGCATGTCCAATTCCCACCCCAATTTGGAATGGCCAATCATCTTCCACCGCAGCTGTGTTGATGCGCGAACCCCACTGCCGACTCAAGAGAGTGTAGATGTCCACTGTTCGCCTCTGAAAAAACATGCGGTGTCGCCACCTGCTTCTTTTCACACCGCAGACTACAGCTACGCTCACACAGAGTGGAGTGAGATTTAGACCTCTCACCTGCTTCTTCTCACACCGCAGACTACAGCTAAGCTCACACAGAGTGGAGTGAGATTTAGACCTCTCACCTGCTTCTTCTCACACCGCAGACTACAGCTAAGCTCACACAGAGTGGAGTGAGATTTAGACCTCTCACCTGCTTCTTCTCACACCGCAGACTACAGCTAAGCTCACACAGAGTGGAGTGAGATTTCTACCTATCATATGTGGCTTTTGACTGCAAACTACGGGGGCCCGATTGACCGTCCAGTGGGGGTCTCTAGATAGCGAAGAACGTGGAACCCAAACCGACTGAACCCTCCCATTTCCTGGGCGAGGTAAATGCTAATTGCACGTCGCCCTGTGGAGCTACCAGGCCTATCCATCTGAGGCCTGAAACTGGACCATTATGGAAAATGACTGAGTTCAAAGACAAATGGCAGAAAACCAACCTTGCTTTCTGTTTATTCTAAGAATTCTAAAAATTATTACAACCTTAATTGATAAAGAGATGCAACAAAAACCTTTAGTTTGACTGAGCCTGTACATAACAAACTTTACTGAAGCCACACAGGTTAAGCGATTTTCTAAATTGCAAAACAGCATCATCCAACAAGAGCATTCAAACTGTCTGGTTATGAGCCCAGTTGCCCAGCCCGGACTACTTGACCCTGTCTCTCAGGCTACTAATCTGTTACACAATGTTTGTACAGAATTGTGCTATTTACTCCAACACATGACGCTAAAGAGTGTTGTGGAGCGGTGGGCAGGGAATTGCACTTGTATCCAAACCTGAATAAACTTCATGTACAGTGCCCGCCACTATTATTGGCACCCCTGGTAAAGATGAGTAAAAAGGGTTCTATAAAATTCAACGTTTGGTGAATTAGCTTAATTTCATTCATTTGGTGAATTAGCTTAATGTCACACTGAAAAATGTAAAAAAATTCTACCTTTAATTGAAGTAAATTTATTATTAGAAAAAGAAATCCCTCATCAAGAAATAATAAAGTAATCATTTTAAATATTTGGTCGCATATATTTTGCATGCCATGACTTCCTGATGTCTGTGACCCAACAACATCAAAAAACTCTTGATATCCTATTTTCTGGTACTCTTACAAGCGATACTATAACGTCTCTGCATTTGAATGGATCTCTATGGGAATTGGGGGGTGGGACTAGATTTAGCTGTAAATTACACTGGTACAGTATGGAACACATGGTTGGCTAAATGGCTCTAAATCATCAAGGGTCTGATATATCAAACAAGCCTCAAACCATCACTCTGCTGCCAGAAATGCAGTAGATCTGGATGGATACCAATCAGGCTCTTTGTTTCTAATTACCTGTGTGTGTGCTTGTAACTACCTGTGTGTGTTTCTAATTACCTGTGTGTGTGTTTGTAACTACCTGTGTGTGTTTCTAATTACCTGTGTGTGTTTCTAATTACCTGTGTGTGTTTTTAATTACCTGTGTGTTTCTTTTCGTTTGCTGTTGTTTTCCCCAAGCTGTGAATTTTCCCAGCCCATGACTGAGTGCTAAAAAAAAAAGAAAAAAAAAGAAAAAGTTTCCTCTTCATTTACATTTTTCACTTCATGTTTTCCACGGCGTTTTACTCTCGATGAACACGTCAAATTCCACTTCCCTTTCCTGGGAGGACAGGGGATAACCCTTTTTTAAAGTTATATTTTTTGGGATTTTCAGCTTTATTGTGCAGCACAGTGTAGAGAGACAGGAAGAAAGAGAGAGAGAGTGTGAGAGAGAGAGAGTGAGAGAGTGTGAGAATGTGATATTATTATAGCTGCGAATGTGAGATTATTATAGCTGTGAATGTGATATTATTATAGCTGCGAATGTGATATTATTATAGCTGTGAATGTGATATTATTATAGCTGCGAATGAGAGATTATTATAGCTGCGAATGTGAGATTATTATAGCTGCGAATGTGAGATTATTATAGTTGCGAATGTGAGATTATTATAGCTGCGAATGTGAGATTATTATAGCTGCGAATGAGAGATTATTATAGCTGCGAATGAGATATTATTATAGCTGCGAATGAGAGATTATTATAGCTGGGAATGTGAGATTATTATAGCTGCGAATGTGAGATTATTATAGCTGCGAATGAGAGATTATTATAGCTGCGAATGTGAGATTATTATAGCTGCGAATGTGAGATTATTATAGCTGCGAATGTGAGATTATTATAGCTGCGAATGTGAGATTATTATAGCTGCGAATGTGAGATTATTATAGCTGCGAATGTGAGATTATTATAGCTGTGAATGTGAGATTATTATAGCTGTGAATGTGAGATTATTATAGCTGTGAATGAGATTATTATAGCTGCGAATGTGATATTATTATAGCTGTGAATGTGAGATTATTATAGTTGAGAATGTGAGATTATTATAGCTGAGAATGTGAGATTATTATAGCTGTGAATGTGAGATTATTATAGCTGCGAATGTGAGATTATTATAGCTGCGAATGTGAGATTATTATAGCTGCGAATGTGAGATTATTATAGCTGCGAATGTGAGATTATTATAGCTGCGAATGTGAGATTATTATAGCTGCGAATGTGAGATTATTATAGCTGCGAATGTGAGATTATTATAGCTGCGAATGTGAGATTATTATAGCTGCGAATGTGAGATTATTATAGCTGCGAATGTGAGATTATTATAGCTGCGAATGTGAGATTATTATAGCTGCGAATGTGAGATTATTATAGCTGCGAATGTGAGATTATTATAGCTGCGAATGTGAGATTATTATAGCTGCGAATGTGAGATTATTATAGCTGCGAATGTGAGATTATTATAGCTGCGAATGTGAGATTATTATAGCTGCGAATGTGAGATTATTATAGCTGCGAATGTGAGATTATTATAGCTGCGAATGTGAGATTATTATAGCTGCGAATGTGAGATTATTATAGCTGCGAATGTGAGAGTATTATAGCTGCGAATGTGAGATTATTATAGCTGCGAATGTGAGATTATTATAGCTGCGAATGTGAGATTATTATAGCTGAGAATGTGAGATTATTATAGCTGCGAATGTGAGATTATTATAGCTGCGAATGTGAGATTATTATAGCTGCGAATGTGAGATTATTATAGCTGAGAATGTGAGATTATTATAGCTGCGAATGTGAGATTATTATAGCTGCGGATGTGAGATTATTATAGCTGTGAATGTGAGATTATTATAGCTGCGGAGAATCTTGGATGATTTTTAGGTTACTTCTCTGTTTTATTTTGCAAGTACAAAGCACCAGAGGTGTAAAATCCAGAGGTCAGGAATTAAAGTCCTGCCATGTGTTTCTTCCACCCATGAACTCAGCCAGCTGATTTCACTAATTAGTTCTACCTCCAGGCTGATGAATTATGCTAATTAGTAAATCCAGGTGATTAGAACAAAGTACTGGGAATTACTTTTACTTCCTGAACCTGGATTTTATACCTCTGCAAAGAACAAATAGATAGAAAGACAGGAAGAAAGGTAGCCTTCAATTGGTCAGACTGACAGGTTCTGTGAGGCTTTCTCAGATTGGTCAGACTGACAGGTTGCGTGAGGCTTTCTTTGATTGTTCAGACTAACAGGATGCGTGAGGCTTTCTCTGATTGGTCAGACTGACAGGTTGCGTGAGGCTTTCTCAGAACTGTCTGCAACAGTGTGGTTATGAAACAACAACTCAAGAGAGTCATGTGTCCTGTGATGTAACAATGCGCCAAGAATATCTAAAAACGTTAATTTAGCCTTACTGAAGTACTGAAATACTGGACAGTACAGTGCTGACCTTTTAACAGGCCTGCTGCTCGTATCCGGTGGTGATGAATGCCGCATGTATGCATAAATAAGCCACTCCCAGTGGGGCAATTAACAAAATTACATATTTGCCAAAAAATTAACTCTCGGATGGTGTTTTGTTGGACTTCAAGATTTCCCCTGGGGTTCATTGTCAAAGTGAATATTCTTCTTTCCCCCTGAAAACTGTGATTATTAACTCCAAACAAAGGCTTAATGACTATTAATGACCTATATAAGGCAAACAAACATAATTGCGTGAAGTGTGTGAGTGTGCGTATCTGGAATGTGTGTGTGTGTGTGCATTTGTGTGCGCACGTATGTGTGTGTGTGTGTGTGTATGTGTGTGAGTGCTCGCATATGTGTGTGTGTGTGTGTGTGTGTATGACAAAGAGACTGAAAAAGAGTGATGGAAGCAGAGGGAAACAGGGGATTCTCCCTGGCTCTTTCTACCTGTGAAGAGAAAAGCCCCATTTGACCGCTCACCTCTTCACCAAAACTCTCTCCGCCCTCTTAGCCCTCGCGTTGCATGTCACAAATAAAACAGCACCTCTTCTGCTTCCTGTACATCGGTTCTCATGAACGCGTCTGCAGCCAAACCACAGCAACCACATCTGAGGCCTCCGACTTCCACAGAGGTCACATGACCTGCTGCCACACAGAGGAACAGAAAGCTGGCAGAGGGCATGGAGCAAGAGAGAGAGAGAGAGAGAGAGAGGGGGGGGGGGGGGGGGGGGGGGGGGCAGAGAGAGAGAGAGAGAGAGAGAGGGGGGTGGGCAGAGAGAGAGAGAGAGAGAGAGGGGGGGGTGGGCAGAGAGAGAAAGACAGAGATAGAAAGACTTTTGACTTTTAACCACGCCTTTATTGGTATCATTTAGTTTGAATTGGAAAAAACGAATTAAAAATAACAAATAAAAAGGATATAAAAAATAATAAGCATCCTCGCATTTCTTGACCATTATTACCTCTTACCTGTGTCAAAAATCCAAAAACCAAAACCGAGAGAGAGAACGAAAGAGAGAGAAAGAGAGATTATCATGATTTGTAAATGGAAAAATGGCATCATAAGAAATAGTGGAAGCCCAGAGAGGAGAGAACATGTAAACACTGTGAATCAGGAACAATAGAAACAGAATTACACTTTCTTCTCTCCTGCTCCACATACAGACCGGTGACAAATTAAAGGAAAAACCAACATAAAGTGTTTTAATAAGGTGTTGAGTCACTGCCAGAATGGCTTCAATGCGCCTTGGCATAGATTGTACCTCTAGTCTAGCTTCTAGTCTCTGGAACTCTACTGGAGGGATGGAACACCATTCTTCCACAAGATATTCCCTCATTTGGTGTTTTGATGATGGTGGTGGAGAGCGCTGTCTAACACGTCGGTCCAAAATCTCCCATAGGTGTTCAATTGGGTTGAGATCTGGTGACTGCGAAGGCCATAGCAGATGATTCACATCATTTTAATACTTATCAAACCATTCAGTGACCCCTCGTGCCCTGTGGATGGGGGCATTGTCATCCTGAAAGAGACCACTCCCATCAGGATAGAAATGTTTCATCATAGGATAAAGGTGATCACTCAGAATAACTTTGTATTGGTTTGCAGTGACCCTTCTCTCTAAGGGGACAAGTGGACCCAAACCATGCCAGAAAAATGCCCCCCACAGCATAACAGAGCCACCGGACCCCCTCACTGTAGGGGTCAAGCATTCAGGCCTGTCCCACTCTCTTGGTGTAGGCCACACGTACACTCACCCACTTGTGAAGAACATGGTGAAGGAAGACTCATCTGATCATATCACTTTTTTCTATCTCTGTAGACCAGTGCCTCTGGTTTTTGCAGCACTGAGCTCTCACGTGTGCATTTGCCTCTGTAATGAGGGGTTTCTGCACTGCAGCTATACTATAATATCCCTCTATGTCGTTGTCGACTGGCTGTTCTTGCTGACACAGTCTGATCACGTCCTGCATTGACATTCCCAGTCACCTGAGGAAGAGTTGCTCTTCTGGTTTTCCTTACATATCGCACTAATGCACGAGCATCAAGCCGTCGACTGTGTGCTTTCCACCACCATTTCCGACCCTATTTACTGAAGTCTTTCCCATAGATCAAAATGCAGATGTCACATTAGTCGCTGTTCCTATAGAAACGCCAGTTCAGCCGTCTCTGTGACTGAAGCTCCTGCCATCCGTGGCCCAATAATGAACCCTCTTTCAAAGTAGATCTTTTCCTCTTGCCATCTTGATCCAAGATCGAGGTCAACTGAGCCTGCTCAGCATGTCTATACATGCCCCAGAGCATGATGGGATGTTTATCATGCAGTACACCTGTACGGAAGCATCTGCTTTTGTCTATTTAGGTTTTTCCCTTCACCTGTCACCCGTCTGTATGTTACTTTAAGAGAAGCTTTCAGATGTAAAGGTCAAAACACAATCACATCATGTGAGCAAAACATCTGATGAACAGTTTCACAATTCATAATATTATCTGCAATATACGTGACAACCTGCAATGAGCTAAGAGGAGAAGAACTATGTAACATCATCCCAATCTGACCAGCTCCAAAAACTAACTATTTCTTTATTTTTGTAATTATAATCTAATACTTTCATTTACTGTATCCACTCATAAAATATGTGATTAATGTAATAACCGCACCATCACTTACCGTTCCATATTTATAGTTTAAAAAAAATGGATTTATGTATTTTTTATTATTATTGTGTTTTTTTTTTTTCTATGCTTTGGCAACAATGGTTGATTCGATTCATGTTAATAAAGCAAATTTAATAGAGGTAATATGTACATTAACATATTTGTGTTTTATTCGTGTTTATTTTATCATAAGAGAGAGACGGAGAGGGGGAGAGAGATAGAGAAAGAGGACAGAGAAAGCGAAGAGGAGAGAGAGATAGAGAGAGGGGGAGAGAGAGAGATGGACAGGGGGAGAGAGATAGAGAAAGAGGACAGAGAGAGGGAAGGGGTGAGAGATAGAGAGAGGGAGAGAGAGAAAGAGAGAGAAAGGGGGTGAGAGATAGAGAGAGGGGGAGGGGGAGAGAGAGAGACGGAGAGGGGGTGAGAGATAGACGGAGAGGGGGTGAGAGATAGAGAGAGGGGGAGAGAGAGAGAGAGAGGGGGAGGGGGGGTGAGAGATAGAGAGAGGGGGAGAGAGAGAGACAGAGAGGGGGTGAGAGATAGAGAGAGGGGGAGAGAGAGAGACAGAGAGGCGGTGAGAGATAGAGAGAGGGGGAGAGAGAGAGACAGAGAGGGGGTGAGAGATAGAGAGAGGGGGAGAGAGAGAGACAGAGAGGGGGTGAGAGATAGAGAGAGGGGGAGAGAGAGAGACAGAGAGGGGGTGAGAGATAGAGAGAGGGAGAGAGAGAAAGAGAGAGAGAGAAAGAGGGTCAGAGAGAGATAGAGAAAGAGGACAGAGAGAGGGAGAGAGAGAGACGGAGAGGGGGTGAGAGATAGAGAGAGGCAGAAACCACAGATTTGAGATGAGGCCAAGTTAATGCAGCAGGGGTGGTGAGGTGTGAATTCACAGTAAGGATGGTAAATGCAAGCCAGCAACGCCTGGAACGTTTCTCTTCTCAGAACTTCTCCTACGTTTAGAGGAAACCAAGCAGAACATGGGAGCTGTGAACTTTCCCATGATCCTTCACTGTTTCCTTTCAAATAATCTAAAGCTCACTTTGTACAAGGGCTTCCATGTGCATAATACAAGCAACCGAAAGAGCTTTTAAAAAATGACATTCACAGACATTCCTGTCAAGAGCAACTGACACATATTATTATTATTATTTATATATTTTTTTAGAGATAAACCACTCGCATAGCTGTACATTTTATTGAAGTAGTAGCCAGCACAAGCCCCACCCCCCCTTCAGGTTTTTTTTTTGTGACATGCTGCACTGTAATATAAGGGTAAGATACCGCAAACTCAAATACCGCAAACTCAAATACCGTAAAGACAAAAATAATACAATTTCACCATCCAACTAAAACAAGTGTTTTTAGTTCAGAGTTCAAAGTGGATAAAACCCTTATTTAAATTTTTTTGTGGTAAACTGTGTCACCTGTGGAGCTTAGCATCCACAAATCTCAGAGTTCTGATTATGAAACATTAAAATGAAAACATAAATGGAAAAACTTCCCAACTACGCATTATTGCCTGGTATACAAACACAATAAATGCTATTAAAATTATTAAAACAAATATAATTAAATCACCCATATATACATACTGTATATACACATACCATATATACATATATCACCCATGATTGAGAATTGGGACAAAACCTTGTTTTTTTTGGTTTTAGTTCTTACTCCTCAATTATACTGGGAAAATATATTTAGACAGATCAAAGCCTTGGCTATTAAACCCTGTAAAGTGCTTTAAATCTCCCAGTCATAAACCCTGCAAAGTGCCATCTCCCAGTCATAAACCCTGTAAAGTGCTTTAAATCTCCCAGTCATAAACCCTGTAAAGTGCTTTAAATCTCCCAGTCATAAACCCTGTAAAGTGCTTAAAATCTCCCAGTCATAAACCCTGTAAAGTGCTTTAAATCTCCCAGTCATAAACCCTGTAAAGTGTTTTAAATCTCCCAGTCATAAACCCTGTAAAGTGCTTTAAATCTCCCAGTCATAAACCCTGTAAAGTGTTTTAAATCTCCCAGTCATAAACCCTGTAAAGTGTTTTAAATCTCCCAGTCATTTCATTTATTCTTAAATTGCACTTTATTTCTATTCCTAGCATTCACACAGGACTCTACATTACAAAAAGCTAGTTTCACTAAATGAAGCAGATGTTAAAAAAAACAATGTATTAATGATTTAATAGTATTTAAATAACTTAATTGAAAATAAATAACCAATTTCAATAACAGGATTTAATTACTAAAGAGAATTTTAGTAATAATATAATAATAATAATAATAATAATGGGCATCTGACAGAGTTGGAAAAATGCTATATTGTAAGTGAATGCTATATGCTATACAATATAATGCTATTAGTGAAAATACACATTTTTAAACCACAACTCTTATTTTGTTTTGATTTAGAAGGGTGATGGAGTTGACACCATTATATTTCAGACACTGCTGATCACAATATAATTTTTTTTTTTGTAAAAAGCAGAGGACAGGTAAAGTTGCAGAGTGAAACAGGGGTCCTTGTGACATGGATAATATTTGTTATGACTTTTTCATTAAATCTTTATAGAAATCTGATGGTGTTGATATTTCAAGGGCCAACATTTTCATAAAAATGACATTTTAAAACAAAGAGGATTATAAAAGTAAATCAGTAGGAATGGTTCGTTTTAGGCTATGAATGCTTCTAACACATTTTCTTAATTGTTTGAATTGGCCCTTGGCCGGTATAGAAGGTAAAAATTAGTCCAAATAAAATAAAATAAATGATATTTCATGCATGAAACACTTAAATATAAGTATTTTCACCAGAAAAAAAGGATTTATGTTTGAAGTTTTTTTGGTAGGAGCTGATTTGTCCCAATTCTCAAGAATGTGTGATATATTATCAAGGGAGAGAGGGAGTGTGGGTAGAATGTGGTATACTTCCTCCATGTCAGTGAATTACAGGGCACAGCCTGAGTTGTGACAGCATCCTTCCATGGGCCCAGTGACACATTTTCACACCTCAAGCAAGTTCCAGGGCCTGGAAAGGCTGTTTCATAATGAGACCATAATGCTCACTGTTACTAACCTGCAAGGAATATGCTAATTTTGGGGGAAGTGATTTGGGGTTTGGGGTATGGGGGGGGGGGAGGGGGGGAGGGGGGGGCTTGAACACCCGCGACTTCCTGTTTTTGCCATAGTGACAAAAATTAGGTCACCACATTGAGCCCTCATGATTAACCAGTGACCAAGGGAGCAATTCAGTATGTGGGAGTATGTTTGTGTGTGTGTGTGTGTGTGTGTGTGTGTGTGTGTGTAGTCGATTACTCATTGTACAGCTGCCTTGGATGCCTTAATTATAACATGCCATGTGCTGAGGTCAATACTAAGTATTAAATGCTAAAGAGTGTCAGACTCTGTTATACAATATATATATATTTTATAGACCCAACCATTAGTATTATATTTCACTGTGTTTTTATTATTTCAGAATTGGGTATGTGCTTGATACTGCTGAAAGAAAATGTGCCCAAGACAATGGATGGTACAATAGATTGATTGATTAGCTGAGGGATTGATTTAATTACTGATAGGTTTGAAGGGGCCGCAAGCAATGTTTGGCAACCTCAGAAATCATCAAAAATGGACTTTTCCAAACTGTTTTTGTGACACAAATAAACAAATACTTTGACTAACCTGTATTGCATTCCCACGGTTCTATGAATAGCCAATTTCTTTGTTCACTGTTCATTTCCTCATAGTCCACATTAGTCACAGGCATCGCTCTGTACATGGGTTCCAGCATCGATCTGTACACGGGTTCCAGCATCTCTCTGTACATGGGTTCCAGCATCGCTCTGTACATGGGTTCCAGCATCGCTCTGTACGTGGGTTCCAGCATCGCTCTGTACGTGGGTTCCAGCATCGCTCTGTACGTGGGCTCCAGCATCGCTCTGTGCATGGGTACCAGCATCGCTCTGTACGTGGGTTCCAGCATCGCTCTGTACACGGGTTCCAGCATCGCTCTGTACGTGGGTTCCAGCATCGCTCTGTACGTGGGTTCCAGCATCGCTCTGTACGTGGGTTCCAGCATCGCTCTGTACGTGGGTTCCAGCATCGCTCTGTACGTGGGTTCCAGCATCGCTCTGTACGTGGGTTCCAGCATCGCTCTGTACATGGGTTCCAGTCCACAAGGAGGTTGCTACAATCCTGCTATTGTTGTTGTCTTTGTTTTGCCTTGGGGATGCATGTTCAGGGGCTATACTACGTAGCAGGATTACTGAGTTAGCTGGATAACTGCACTGAGTAAAACCCAAGGCAGGATTACTGAGTTAGCTGGATAACGCAGCTGCCCGGCTTGTGTTCAACCTCCAGAAATGTTGGCCTACACTGCAGCCAATAGGACAGGCCCTGCCTACCTGCAGGACTTAATCCAGAACTATGTTCCTGCTTGACCACTTCGCTCATCTACAGCAGGGCGACTCGCACTTCCCCCCCTCCGTGTAAATGGCACTCGCTCCTCCCGACTGCGGAGCTTTTCCACCCTAGCTCCCCAATGGTGGAACGAACTTCCCATTCCCCTACATTCTATGCCAACCCTGCCTGCTTTCCGTCGTGGCCTGAAAACGCACCTTTTCAGACTCCACCTAGACTAATACTTATCTAGGACCTCATGGTATGTGTTCTTGTTGAACTGTGTATCCAAATTTATAATATTTAGAATAGAATTGTAGTAGAGCTGATTTACCCAGTTTACTGTGAACTGCATTCAATGTTCATGACTAGGGATAGCTGCTACTTTATGGGAAGAATGTGCTTTCTTTTTAAAAAAAAATTTGTTTCTGATTTTTCCCGTTTATCTCCCAATTTAGTAGCCAATTGAACCCCTATTCTAATTCAATTCCCCCCGTGTAGCAACCGCTAGAGAATCACTGCTGCACAACCTCCGTCAGCTGGCGGTAGAGCGAAGGTAGCCACGCTACCAGAGCGCGACTCCTTCCGAGCCTGACCGTGATTCCAACCCGTCCGTGGCTGCTATATGCGCAGCGATTCTCTCCGAGCCCCTCCCCCCACCCGAAAGCAGCCGCCAATTGCTGCTCCCACAGGGCGCCGGCCATGCTCGGAAAATGGCAGGTCCGGGCGCGAACCCCGATCCTCGGAGTACAAAAGCGCTTTTACCGTTGTACTACCGCAGCGGCCAAGAATGTGCTTTCTTATCTGTTCTGTAGTTACTTCAATGGTGTTTCTGTATGCACTTACTGTATGTCGCTTTGGATAAAAGCGTCTGCTAAATGTCTGTTATGTAATAACTGCACTGAGTAAAACCCGGAACAGATATTTTTACATTGGTCCATGTTCCAGATTTGGGAGCGTTCCGGGTTTTAACCCCCTGCTGTGACTTCAACACTAAATTATCAATATGTAAAAAGTAATATTCTGTTAATCTTTCCACAATCTATAGACTATATGAAAAATAGAATCAGTGAAAACACTTTTGAGGCCACAAATTAAGCGTTTCTCACAAGTTACATCACCTTGGAAAGCAAGTCAAGAAAATCAGGTTAATTAAATTTATGTATACAGATAGAGAGAGTTAAACGCTCCTGTTATAGATGGAGAGAGTTATACGCTCCTGTTACAGATGGAGAGAGTTAAACGCTCCTGTTACAGATGGAGAGAGTTAAACGCTCCTGTTACAGATGGAGAGAGTTATACGCTCCTGTTACAGATGGAGAGAGAAGCAAAAAGCAGTGAACAGCTATAAGTGGGAGGAGAGACGTCTTTTTTCTGTCTCTGTGGCTGTGGCCTATTTTCAGAAAGGAAGGAAGTGATATAGAGTGAAAGATGCTGCAGAACATCCATGACGCATCTAAACACTGCTGCTCTGACCACTGCTCCACACTGCTGCTCTGACCACTGCTCCACACTGCTGCTCTGACCACTCTGCACCACTGCTCCACACTGCTGCTCTGACCACTCTGCACCACTGCTCCACACTGCTGCTCTTACCACTGCTCCACACTGCTGCTCTGACCACTGCTCCACACTGCTGCTCTGACCACTGCTCCACACTGCTGCTCTGACCACCGCTCCACACGGAGCTGCTTGCATTCTCCCATAGAGATAGAGTCTTTTGTAGTATAGGCCCCGGTTGTTAACAATACAGTAAGGAAACGCACATCGGACTGCCGTCGGCAACAGCGGTCTGCTCGCAGCAGGGCCAGTTCACTATTCTGCATTCTGTCAAGAGCTCATCCTTCTGCTGACCGTCCACCACCAGGAGTGTGGCACAACTCTCTGGGCCCCGTGCAAATGCAGTCTCTGTGGCCCCCTTAAAATGGTTGTTTTGAAGTCCTTTTGAGGATCCACTTGATGCCTGGGTAGGCAGTTCCACTATTCCATCCACTATGACATCACTGACCACCATGCCTCGATCGCTACGGGCCGCCATAGTGCCAATTTGCAAAATGGCGGCATGCCGACAGCGGGCCACCAGCAGGCCGCTTCATGTCTGACAGCTGGGAAATTATAAATTAATTACGTGTTATAAGAACAGTAAAATAATCACGTGTTATAAGAACAGTAAAATAATCACGTGTTATAAGAACAGCTGTTAGCATTTGAAAAAATAAATTACTCTACAGAAAGCAACTAATGTTTAAATAACAGATTAATTCCACAGTTTGTTTGTGACCAGACTGAACACCATTTCAGCGAGATTCAGAGATTCAGATTCAGAATCTAATTTTAGGAGTTTTACTCTCAGGAACAGACTATAAAAGCAAATGTTTAAAAACACAGTGCACAGTGTATATCTAACACTGCTGTTTAACATGCTAGTGTGTTTATATGAATCCACGCTTTCATATTTGTAATGTGGTAAAGCTTTCTCAAACAGGAGAGACGCCTCTTTGAAAGAAGGGGCATTTGAAGTGGTAGAATGCGGCTGAAAAACTACGCTGAGAGAGAGGAGGGAGAAAAAAGAGCATCGAAATTAAAGTGAAAATAGATGAGGTTGAGATAAAGGAAACCCCACTAAAAAAAAAAAAGTGAAATTTTGGTTTTAATTTGGTTTCGTTTCAGTGTCACGAAAATAACAGAAGAATTTGGAGGAAAATAAAATGGGGAACCTGAAATTTAAAAAAAGGTAGAGGAAAGAGAAAAGAGCAGGTTTTTCCATTATGAGGGAAGACACGGGTGTGTGTGTGTGTGTATGTTTGTGGGGGTGTGTGTGTGTGTGTGTGTGTGTGTATGTTTGTGAGGGTGTGTGTGTGTGTGTGTGTGTACATGGTGTGTGTGTTGTGTGTGTGTGTGTGTGTTTGTGTGTTTTGTTGTGTGTTTTTTGTTGTTGTTGTTTTTTTTCTATAATATCTCTCTACACCACAGCTACCCTTGTTTTTTTATCACAGGCGATAGATTAGTGTGTGTGTTTGTGAGGTGTATCATGGGCGATAGATCCTGTGAGGTTTATGTGCCTGTGTGTTTGTGTATTTGTGTGTGTTTTGTGTATTTGTGTGTATTTGTCTATAATGTATCTCTACATGCAGCCTACCCTTTGTTTTATCACAGGCGATAGATTACACACGCACCCCTGTGAGGTTTATCACGGGCGATAGATTACACACGCACCCCTGTGAGGTTTATCACGGGCGATAGATTACACACGCACCCCTGTGAGGTTTATCACGGGCGATAGATTACACACGCACCCCTGTGAGGTTTATCACGGGCGATAGATTACACACGCACCCCTGTGAGGTTTATCACGGGCGATAGATTGCACACGCACCCCTGTGAGGTTTATCACGGGCGATAGATTGCACACGCACCCCTGTGAGGTTTATCACGGGCGATAGATTGCACACGCACCCCTGTGAGGTTTATCACGGGCGATAGATTACACACGCACCCCTGTGAGGTTTATCACGGGCGATAGATTGCACACGCACCCCTGTGAGGTTTATCACGGGCGATAGATTGCACACGCACCCCTGTGAGGTTTATCACGGGCGATAGATTACACACGCACCCCTGTGAGGTTTATCACGGGCGATAGATTGCACACGCACCCCTGTGAGGTTTATCACGGGCGATAGATTGCACACGCACCCCTGTGAGGTTTATCACGGGCGATAGATTACACACGCACCCCTGTGAGGTTTATCACGGGCGATAGATTACACACGCACCCCTGTGAGGTTTATCACGGGCGATAGATTGCACACGCACCCCTGTGAGGTTTATCACGGGCGATAGATTACACACGCACCCCTGTGAGGTTTATCACGGGCGATAGATTACACACGCACCCCTGTGAGGTTTATCACGGGCGATAGATTACACACGCACCCCTGTGAGGTTTATCACGGGCGATAGATTACACACGCACCCCTGTGAGGTTTATCACGGGCGATAGATTACACACGCACCCCTGTGAGGTTTATCACGGGCGATAGATTACACACGCACCCCTGTGAGGTTTATCACGGGCGATAGATTGCACACGCACCCCTGTGAGGTTTATCACGGGCGATAGATTACACACGCACCCCTGTGAGGTTTATCACGGGCGATAGATTGCACACGCACCCCTGTGAGGTTTATCACGGGCGATAGATTACACACGCACCCCTGTGAGGTTTATCACGGGCGATAGATTACACACGCACCCCTGTGAGGTTTATCACGGGCGATAGATTACACACGCACCCCTGTGAGGTTTATCACGGGCGATAGATTACACACGCACCCCTGTGAGGTTTATCACGGGCGATAGATTACACACGCACCCCTGTGAGGTTTATCACGGGCGATAGATTACACACGCACCCCTGTGAGGTTTATCACGGGCGATAGATTACACACGCACCCCTGTGAGGTTTATCACGGGCGATAGATTACACACGCACCCCTGTGAGGTTTATCACGGGCGATAGATTACACACGCACCCCTGTGAGGTTTATCACGGGCGATAGATTACACACGCACCCCTGTGAGGTTTATCACGGGCGATAGATTACACACGCACCCCTGTGAGGTTTATCACGGGCGATAGATTACACACGCACCCCTGTGAGATTTATCACGGGCGATAGATTACACACGCACCCCTGTGAGGTTTATCACGGGCGATAGATTACACACGCACCCCTGTGAGGTTTATCACGGGCGATAGATTACACACGCACCCCTGTGAGGTTTATCACGGGCGATAGATTACACACGCACCCCTGTGAGGTTTATCACGGGCGATAGATTACACACGCACCCCTGTGAGGTTTATCACGGGCGATAGATTACACACGCACCCCTGTGAGGTTTATCACGGGCGATAGATTACACACGCACCCCTGTGAGGTTTATCACGGGCGATAGATTACACACGCACCCCTGTGAGGTTTATCACGGGCGATAGATTACACACGCACCCCTTCCCTTGTTATGAGGAGAGAGCAACATCTCTCCTGCAGACATTACCTGATATCTCTCAGGAAATACAGAACCACAAACTACCAAACTCCATCTCAGGATTGCCTAGCTTTTGAGGTTCCACATGTTACCACCGAATTAGGGAATTAGGGAAAACTGCTTTCAGATTTAATGTCCTGCACCAATGGAATAAATTACAAGATTAACTAAAATTGGACTCATTCCAATTGGGAAATTTAGGTCCAAAATTGAGGCCATGCGTACAAAAAAGTGCACGTTTTTTGTAATTTATATCTTATTTTACTATCGTTGGAATATTGTATTACTTTTTATTGTTTTATTGTATTTGTTATTTATTTCATTATTCTTTTTTATTATTGTCTTATTGTATTATTTTGTAATATTATTTTTGTTTTTATTTTGTTTTCAATGTACACAGGGCACCTTGGGATTTCCCTGTTCAAATAAAGGTAAAAAATTGTGTGTTTGTGTGTGTGTGTGTGTGTGTGTGTGTGTGTTTTGTGGTAGTTCTTGGTTTCCCTCATGTCATATAGCCCCTCCCCCTCTCTCTCTCTCAGTATGAGTGACATAACAGTGGAGTTTCCCTCTCCCTGTAATGGGCTGTCCAAAGTGTGTATATATACTTCTGCAACTCACTCCTGAGCAGCACAGTTCTCTACGCAGACACACAAACACACACTCATCTCATCTGCCAGCTGCGCAGAGTTACCCGAAACTAAACCCAATTCAACTAAACGCCTCTCATTGGCCTGCTGGACGGAGCCGCCACAGCAACCGGACTCTGCCTTTTAATTCTGCCGTTTTTCCGGTTAGTTCTTCTTTTTCTGGCTCCTGAGAAGAGAGCCAATCGGTATACGCGTCAAACACCCCGTGACTGAAAACCTTGAGACGATGGAAGCGGCGAGAGAAGAGCCTCAAATTTGTCTGCGGGACGTGGAGGCGGGGCTAGAGACCCAACTGGACGAGCGGCGGCCATGGCGATGGGTCACCGCGGCGATAGCCGTGTCCCTGTGCGTCGCCGCCGCCGTCCTCCTCACTTTGCACATGCACAACCCAGACCAGAGCCAAGGAGGAAGTGGTAAGTTATATCACATCCTGTGTCCACCTTACAGCTCTTCTTCCTCTTTAAAAGCTTCGCCGTGCCTTACAGAACGCCACAGGGAGCCGTTCTCATGAGTTCTCTTCTCTCTCTGTGCCCTTGTGCAGAAATGCAGGTGAAACTGAGGCAGCTCGCTGGGATGGATAAAGCGGCCATTCATTTAGAAGGTGAGATGAGAAACGTTTTGTTACTGCTGTGCTAATGTGGCCTAGTGCAGTGTTAATGTACTGTAGTGTGCAGTCAGTCAGTGTGTATATACTGTATTAACCCTCTCTCTCAGTGCAGTGTTAATGTACTGTAGTGTGCAGTCAGTCAGTGTGTATATACTGTATTAACTCTCTCTCTCTCAGTGCAGTGTTAATGTACTGTAGTGTGCAGTCAGTCAGTGTGTATATACTGTATTAACCCTCTCTCTCAGTGCAGTGTTAATGTACTATAGTGTGCAGTATACAGTATGTATACATAATTAACTGTATTACTGTTTTTGTTGTATATTACCTGTATTAACACTGGGCCCTCTCTTTCCCAGGTGAATATAACAAGGACATTTCCATGACCTCTGTGACATGGACCGTCAACTCTGGTCACAGCTTCTCCCAGGGGGACCTGGAGCTGAGCAACAACAAGATTGTGATCCCGCACTCGGGGCTCTACTTCGTCTACAGCCAGGCGTCCTTCAGTGTCTCGTGTCACGCCAAGGAGGGAGACCGTGACGCTGGCAAGCTGCTGCACGTCAGCCACGCGGTGGAACGCTACTCCGAATCGTACGGGTCCTGGAAGCCGCTGCTCACCTCCACGCGCTCTGCGTGCCTGAAGGTCGTGGGAGGACAGAACATGCGCTGGCATAATGGCGTCTACCTGGGGGCCGTCTTCAGCCTGCTGGAGGGCGATCGGCTGCAGACGCGCAACGAAAAATGGCTCCTTTCCTCTCTAGTCTGGCAGAATGGCAAGACCTTCTTCGGCGCCTTCGCCTTGTAATCGCCAAAAAAGGGACAAAAGCTGATCGGTCGTCTGAAAAAATCTATAATAAGGATTAGGCTGTTCTTTAAGGGAAGATACTTAAACATAATTTATCTTGGACAGTTTGCTATTCCCCTTCTAGGGCGACTGAAATTAAATAATCAAATATCAGGGGATAGCGCAACTTTAAATAATTTATTCCAGTAAACAAACAAGTGTTAAAGTTAAATATCGACACACAGACAGGCACAGACCGAGAGGTCTCTGAGTTATAGAAAGACTTTGTAACGACTTTACTGGAGAGGAAATGCAAAGAAAGAAGTGACAGGTTATTGACACGTTAAAGTGTTTCTCTCACAGATAGACTGAAAGCTAATTGCTTTACATTAAAACAATCGTGCTCTTCAGTCAATAGAATAAGACCAACCGTAGTGGTTGATACTCTGCATGACAGTACATTACTGTAATTTTTCATAGTGAACTTTGTTTTACAAACTCCCATGAGCCTTTGCTACAGGGTTATTTGTGGTGTGTATGAGGCTATTGATCAGACACAGCTTGTTAATCTTCTGCGCGGTTTGGTGCATGCTCACCTCCACATCTGCATTTGATTACATTACAGGCATTTAGCAGACTAACACAACTTTTTAATTTTTTTTTATCACAACAGAACATATTATCCATTCATACTGGATATATACTGAAGCAATTCAGGTTAAGTACCTTGCTCAAGGGTACAACAGCAGTGCCCTACCTGGGAATCGAACCTGCAACCTTTCGGTTACAAGGCCAGTTTTTTAACCATTATACTACACTGCCACCCCTTGATCAAATGGTTAAACTCAGTCCTTAAACTGACTGTGTACAACCCTGTCAATCAAACGTCCGAATAGAAGGTGCTTTAGAATTAAGCTTATCTGTCATTCCCGACATATTTTCCTCATACATCTGTGTAATGAAATTCTTTTTAAATACAGAACGTGTAAACCTTGCCGTGTTTAAGTACTGCCACACTTCTGTGCAGATGGGTCTGCAGTAAAACACTGGAGTATTTCATATTCAGAATGATGTTTGACTGAAGTATTGATTGATATAGGAGTTTAAAGGGAGACCTCATGTCCCTAAAGTTCTGGTTTCTGTACAGAGCTTTCTTGATTCTGATTGTACACATTCCATTTTTTCTATTTTCCATTTATTTATTATTTTTGTTCATGAGTATATTTATTTATTAATGTATTTATTTTGTATTTATTAATTTATTTATATTGATCCTATTTATTGGTTGTATTTTTTATTTAAAACTCTAAAGAGACTGAAGTATTTGTGAACGGTTCAGAGATTAAAGTATTTGTGAACGGTTCAGAGACTAAAGTATTTGTGAACGGTTCAGAGACTGAAGTATTTGTGAACGGTTCAGAGACTGAAGTATTTGTGAACGGTTCAGAGACTGAAGTATTTGTGAACGGTTCAGAGACTGAAGTATTTGTGAACGGTTCAGAGACTGATGTATTTGTGAACTGTTTATGGTTATTGTGCTGAGGGTGCAAAAGCACATCAGAGACATTTAAAATAAAAATCCTGATTTAAAATCAAATATAAAAAATGGACTTACGCTTACACAAATACACACACTGCTTTTAAGACTCACTCTGCTTCTAAGCACCACTGAATAATCTAATCATGCTGGTCCAAGTTGCTGGAAAGCACTCTTCACAATAGTCCACTGCTTGTAAGATTAAGCAGTCGCGGGGAAATAATGTATAGTGTAATGGAGAGCAAACTGGGCTTGCGGGTTCAAATCCCAAATGAGATACAGTTGTTATGTCGCCATATAAATAAATTATACATGCTTATTCATATTTTAGTCCTACATATATAAAAGGCTTGTTCAGCTGAAATAGGATAGGAATGCTGGTCTGCTTCACAGATATATTAAATGTCCCTCCTTCGCGTGCCCAATGTACTACAGGGGAGGGATTCCCCTGCTATTTTCTTGCCTACACGGGTTCCAGCATCGCTCTGTACACGGGTTCCAACATCGCTCTGTACGAGGGTTCCAGCATCACTCTGTACACGGGTTCCAGCATCGCTCTGTACACGGGTTCCAGCATCGCTCTGTACACGGGCTCCAGCATCGCTCTGTACACGGGTTCCAGCATCGCTCTGTACACGGGCTCCAGCATCGCTCTGTACACGGGTTCCAGCATCGCTCTGTACACGGGTTCCAGCATCGCTCTGTACACGGGTTCCAGTCCACAAGGAGGTTGCTACAATCCTGCTATTGTTGTTGTCTTTGTTTTGCTTTGGGGATGCATGTTCAGGGGGTATACTACGTAGCAGGATTACTGAGTTAGCCGGATAACTGCACTGAGTAAAACCCAAGGCAGGATTACTGAGTTAGCTGGATAACGCAGCTGCCCGGCTTGTGTTCAACCTCCCGAAATGTTGGCCTACACTGCAGCCAATAGGACAGGCCCTGCCTACCTGCAGGACTTAATCCAGAACTATGTTCCTGCTTGACCACTTCGCTCATCTACAGCAGGGCGACTTGCACTTCCCCCCCCCCCTCCGTGTCAATGGCGCTCGCTCGTTCCGACTGTGGAGCTTTTCCACCCTAGCTCCCCAGTGGTGGCACGAACTTCCCATTCCCCTACGTTCCATGCCAACCCTGCCTGCTTTCCGTCATGGCCTGAAAACACACCTTTTCAGACTCCACCTGGACTAATACTTATCTAGGACCTCATGGTATGTGTTCTTGTTGAACTGTGTATCCAAATTTATAATATTTAGAATAGAATTGTAGTAGAGCTGATTTACCCAGTTTACTGTGAACTGCATTCAGTGTTCATTACTAGGGATAGCTGCTGCTTTATGGGAAGAATGTGCTTTCCTATCTGTTCTGTAGTTACTTCGATGACGTTTCTGTATGCACTTACTGTATGTCGCTTTGGATAAAAGCGTCTGCTAAATGACTGTTATGTAATAACTGCACTGAGTAAAACCCGGAACAGATATTTTTACATTGGTCCATGTTCCAGATTTGGGAGCGTTCCGGGGTTTAACCCCCTGCTGTGACTTCAACACTAAATTATCAATTTGTAAAAAGTAATATTCTGTTAATCTTTCCATAATCTATAGACTATATGAAAAATAGAATCAGTGAAAACACTTTTGAGGCCACAAATTAAGCGTTTCTCACAAGTTACATCACCTTGGAAAGCAAGTCAAGAAAATCAGGTTAATTAAATTTATGTCAGATTTCATGTCCCCCACGTGCAGTGTGCAGTGTGCAGTGTGCAGTGTGCAGTGTGCAGTGTGCAGCTCGCCATTTTATCAAAAACATGTATGATCAGAAGGTGGGAGATGTTGAAAGGGGATTGATCCTGGTCGCAGCCCACCTGTGGTAGCGTCCATTTTGAGTCATCAATTTTTTTTGTCTTCATTTACCCAGGGCTCCTAAACGGCTCTTTTACCAACGCCAGGACCGCCGCGCTTTTTCCACACGTTGGCGGGTTTGTCCCTGTTCGCTGTCGGACTCCTCTGCTGATGCTGATGGTGACGCCAAAAGGTGGCGTGGTTAGATCGCAATCAAACAGGAAACATGAAAGAGTTCCCCGGCACAGGCCGGAGGAGGGGGGTGTGGAACAAGCCTCTCATGATACTGCGGCAAAACTTATTCTTTAAAATTTCAAACCCAGCAAGACTCATAGTCATCCTAAGCCTCCTCTCCAGACTCACTCTGGCGCCAAAATATGAATAAACATTAATAATTGACTATAAAAACATGGAGGACTTTGAATCTGAGGCAATTAATGTTTCTTCTTTTGCAAAATCTTTAAATAATTTTTTTTTTAACGAAAGATTATGATGCTGCAGGCCTTCTCCCCTCCATGAGTGAGTTAAACGCTCCTGTTACAGATGGAGAGAGTTAAACGCTCCTGTTACAGATGGAGAGTTATACGCTCCTGTTACAGATGGAGAGTTATACGCTCCTGTTACAGATGGAGAGAGTTAAACACTCCTGTTACAGATAGAGAGTTAAACGCTCCTGTTACAGATAGAGAGAGTTATACGCTCCTGTTACAGATAGAGAGTTATACGCTCCTGTTACAGATGGAGAGTTAAACGCTCCTGTTACAGATGGAGAGAGTTATACGCTCCTGTTACAGATGGAGAGTTATACGCTCCTGTTACAGATAGAGAGTTATACGCTCCTGTTACAGATGGAGAGTTATACGCTCCTGTTACAGATGGAGAGAGTTATACGCTCCTGTTACAGATAGAGAGTTATACGCTCCTGTTACAGATGGAGAGAGTTATACGCTCCTGTTACAGATAAAGAGAGTTATACGCTCCTGTTACAGATAGAGAGAGTTATACGCTCCTGTTACAGATAGAGAGAGTTATACGCTCCTGTTACAGATGGAGAGAGTTAAACGCTCCTGTTACAGATGGAGAGTTATACGCTCCTGTTACAGATGGAGAGAGTTATACGCTCCTGTTACAGATGGAGAGAGTTATACGCTCCTGTTACAGATGGAGAGAGTTATACGCTCCTGTTACAGATGGAGAGAGTTAAACGCTCCTGTTACAGATGGAGAGTTATACGCTCCTGTTACAGATGGAGAGTTAAACACTCCTGTTACAGATAGAGAGAGTTATACGCTCCTGTTACAGATAGAGAGAGTTATACGCTCCTGTTACAGATGGAGAGTTAAACGCTCCTGTTACAGATGGAGAGTTATACGCTCCTGTTACAGATAGAGAGAAACGCTCCTGTTACAGATAGAGAGAGTTATACGCTCCTGTTACAGATAGAGAGTTATACGCTCCTGTTACAGATAGAGAGAGTTAAACGCTCCTGTTACAGATAGAGAGAGTTATACGCTCCTGTTACAGATGGAGAGTTAAACGCTCCTGTTACAGATGGAGTTAAACGCTCCTGTTACAGATGGAGAGAGTTAAACGCTCCTGTTACAGATGGAGAGAGTTATACGCTCCTGTTACAGATGGAGAGTTAAACGCTCCTGTTACAGATGGAGTTAAACGCTCCTGTTACAGATGGAGAGAGTTAAACGCTCCTGTTACAGATAGATAAGAGTTATACGCTCCTGTTACAGATGGAGAGTTAAACACTCCTGTTACAGATAGAGAGTTATACGCTCCTGTTACAGATAGAGAGAGTTATACGCTCCTGTTACAGATGGAGAGAGTTAAACGCTCCTGTTACAGATGGAGAGAGTTAAACGCTCCTGTTACAGATGGAGAGAGTTATACGCTCCTGTTACAGATGGAGAGAGAAGCAAAAAGCAACGAACAGCAAACAGCTATAAGTGGGAGGAGAGACGTCTTTTTTCTCTCTCTGTGGCTGTGGCCTATTTTCAGAAAGGAAGGAAGTGATATAGAGTGAAAGATGCTGCAGAACATCCATGACGCATCTAAACACTGCTGCTCTGACCACTGCTCCACACTGCTGCTCTGACCACTGCTCCACACTGCTGCTCTGACCACTGCTCCACACTGCTGCTCTGACCACCGCTCCACACTGCTGCTCTGACCACTGCTCCACACTGCTGCTCTGACCACTGCTCCACACTGCTGCTCTGACCACCGCTCCACACTGCTGCTCTGACCACTGCTCCACACTGCTGCTCTGACCACTGCTCCACACTGCTGCTCTGACCACTGCTCCACACTGCTGCTCTGACCACTGCTCCACACTGCTGCTCTGACCACTGCTCCACACTGCTGCTCTGACCACTGCTCCACACTGCTGCTCTTACCACTGCTCCACACTGCTGCTCTGACCACTGCTCCACACTGCTGCTCTGACCACTGCTCCACACTGCTGCTCTGACCACTGCTCCACACTGCTGCTCTTACCACTGCTCCACACTGCTGCTCTGACCACTGCTCCACACTGCTGCTCTGACCACTCTGCACCACTGCTCCACACTGCTGCTCTGACCACTGCTCCACACTGCTGCTCTGACCACTGCTCCACACTGCTGCTCTGACCACTCTGCACCACTGCTCCACACTGCTGCTCTGACCACCGCTCCACACGGAGCTGCTTGCATTCTCCCATAGAGATAGAGTTTTTTGTAGTATAGGCCCCGGTTGTTAACAATACAGTAAGGAAACGCACATCGGACCGCCGTTGGCAACAGCGGTCTGCTCACAGCAGGGCCAGTTCACTATTCTGCATTCTGTCAATAGCTCATTCTTCTGCTGACCGTCCATTACCAGGAGTGTGGCACAACTCTCTGGGCCCCGTGCAAATGCAGTCTCTGTGGCCCCCTTAAAATGGTTATTTTTAAGTCCTTTTGATGATCCGCTTGATTCCTGGGGAGGCAGTTCCACTATTCCATCCACTATGACATCACTGACCACCATGCCTTGATTGCTATGGGCCGCCATAGTGCCAATTTGCAAAATGCCGGCGTGCCGACAGCAGGCCACCAGCAGGCCGCTTCATGTCTGACAGCTGGGAAATTATAAATTAATTACGTGTTATAAGAACAGTAAAATAATCACGTGTTATAAGAACAGTAAAATAATCACGTGTTATAAGAACAGTAAAATAATCACGTGTTATAAGAACAGTAAAATAATCACGTGTTATAAGAACAGTAAAATAATCACGTGTTATAAGAACAGTAAAATAATCACGTGTTATAAGAACAGTAAAATAATCATGTGTTATAAGAACAGTAAAATAATCACATGTTATAAGAACAGTAAAATAATCACGTGTTATAAGAACAGTGAAATAATCACGTGTTATAAGAACAGCTGTTAGCATTTAAAGAAATAAATTACTCTACAGAAAGCAACTAATGTTTAAATAACAGATCATTCCACAGTTTGTTTGTGACCAGACTGAACACCATTTCAGAGAGATTCAGATTCAGATTCAGATTCTCAGGAACAAACTAGAAAAGCAAATGTTTAAAAACACAGTGCACAGTGTATATCTAACACTGCTGTTTAACACGCTAGTGTGTTTATATGAATCCACGCTTTCATATATGTACACCACCATTTTAGCTGTGTAGCATATTTAGCTCCTGGAGGACATCAGTGACTATCTTATAAGAACTACAGCCCCAGAGGTAAGTAGAGTCAAACAGGACATATCTTTCATCAAAGGCCCCGGCAAGGTAGATATGCAGTAAAACATCCTCACTGGGTTAAGCTTTCTCAAACAGGAGAGACGCCTCTTTGAAAGAAGGGGCATTTGAAGTGGCAGAATGCGGCTGAAAAACTACGCTGAGAGAGAGGAGGGAGAAAAAAGTGCATCGAAATTAAAGTGAAAATAGATGAGGTTGAGATAAAGGAAACCCCACTAAAAAAAAAAGTGAAATTTTGGTTTTAATTTGGTTTCGTTTCAGTGTCACGAAAATAACAGAAGAATTTGGAGGAAAATAAAATGGGGAACCTGAAATTAAAAAAAAGGTAGAGGAAAGAGAAAAGAGCTGGTTTTTCCATTATGAGGGAAGACACGGGTGTGTGTGTATGTTTGTGGGTGTGTGTGTGTGTGTATGTTTGTGAGGGTGTGTGTGTGGGGGTGTGTGTGTGTGTGTGTGTGTTGGTGTATTTGTGTGTGTTTGTGTATTTGTGTGTGTTTGTCTATAATGTATCTCTACATTAAAAGCTCTAGATGCAGCCTACCCTTTGTTTTATCACAGGCGATATATTACACACGCATGTCTGTGAGGTTTATCACGGGCGATAGATTACGCATGCACCCGTGAGGTTTATCACGGGCGATAGATTACACATGCATGTCTGTGAGGTTTATCACGGGTGATAGATTACGCACGCACCCGTGAGGTTTATCACGGGCGATATATTACACATGCACCCCTGTGAGGTTTATCACAGGCGATAGATTACACACGCATGTCTGTGAGGTTTATCACGGGCGATAGATTACGCACGCACCCGTGAGGTTTATCACGGGCGATAGATTACACATGCACCCCTGTGAGGTTTATCACGGGCGATAGATTACACACGCACGCCTGTGAGGTTTATCACGGGCGATAGATTACACATGCACGCCTGTGAGGTTTATCACGGGCGATAGATTACGCACGCACCCGTGAGGTTTATCACGGGCGATAGATTACACACGCACCCCTGTGAGGTTTATCACGGGCGATAGATTACACACGCACCCCTGTGAGGTTTATCACGGGCAATAGATTACACACGCACCCGTGAGCTTTACCACAGGCGATAGATTACACACACACACCTGTGAGGTTTATCACGGGCGATAGATTACACACGCACCCCTGTGAGGTTTATCACGGGCGATAGATTACACACGCACCCCTGTGAGGTTTATCACGGGCGATAGATTACACACGCACCCCTGTGAGGTTTATCACGGGCGATAGATTACACACGCACCCCTCTGAGCTTTATCACGGGCGATAGATTACACACGCACCCCTGTGAGGTTTATCACGGGCGATAGATTACACACGAACCCCTGTGAGGTTTATCACGGGCGATAGATTACACACGCACCCCTGTGAGGTTTATCACGGGCGATAGATTACACACGCACCCCTGTGAGGTTTATCACGGGCGATAGATTACACACGCACCCCTGTGAGGTTTATCACGGGCGATAGATTACACACGCACCCCTGTGAGGTTTATCACGGGCGATAGATTACACACGCATCCCTGTGAGGTTTATCACGGGCGATAGATTACACACGCACCCCTGTGAGGTTTATCACGGGCGATAGATTACACACGCACCCCTGTGAGGTTTATCACGGGCGATAGATTACACACGCACCCCTTCCCTTGTTATGAGGAGAGAGCAACATATATCCTGCAGACATTACCTGATATCTCTCAGGAAATACAGAACCACAAACTACCAAACTCCATCTCAGGATTGCTTAGCTTTTGAGGTTCCACATGTTACCACCAAATTAGGGAAAACTGCTTTCAGATTTAATGTCCTGCACGAATGGAATAAATTACAAGATTAACTAAAATTGGACTCATTCCAATTGGGAAATTTAGGTCCAAAATTGAGGCCATGTGTACAAAAAAGTGCACATGTTTTTTGTAATTTATATCTTATATCTTATTTTACTATCGTTGGAATATTGTATTACTTTTTATTGTTTTATTGTATTTGTTATTTATTTCATTATTCTTTTTTATTATTGTCTTATTGTATTATTTTGTAATATTATTTTTTTTTTCATTTTTTTTTTCAATGTACACAGGGCACCTTTGTGAAAGAAAACTTTGTTCTCAATGGGATTTCCCTGTTTAAATAAAGGTAAAAAATTGTGTGTTTGTGTGTGTGTGTGTGTGTGTGTGTGTGTGTGTGTTTTGTGGTAGTTCTTGGTTTCCCTCATGTCATATAGCCCCTCCCCCTCTCTCTCTCTCTCAGTATGAGTGACATAACAGTGGAGTTTCCCTCTCCCTGTAATGGGCTGTCCAAAGTGTGTATATATACTTCTGCAACTCACTCCTGAGCAGCACAGTTCTCTACGCAGACACACAAACACACACTCATCTCATCTGCCAGCTGCGCAGAGTTACCCGAAACTAAACCCAATTCAACTAAACGCCTCTCATTGGCCTGCTGGACGGAGCCGCCACAGCAACCGGACTCTGCCTTTTAATTCTGCCGTTTTTCCGGTTAGTTCTTCTTTTTCTGGCTCCTGAGAAGAGAGCCAATCGGTATACGCGTCAAACACCCCGTGACTGAAAACCTTGAGACGATGGAAGCGGCGAGAGAAGAGCCTCAAATTTGTCTGCGGGACGTGGAGGCGGGGCTAGAGACCCAACTGGACGAGCGGCGGCCATGGCGATGGGTCACCGCGGCGATAGCCGTGTCCCTGTGCGTCGCCGCCGCCGTCCTCCTCACTTTGCACATGCACAACCCAGACCAGAGCCAAGGAGGAAGTGGTAAGTTATATCACATCCTGTGTCCACCTTACAGCTCTTCTTCCTCTTTAAAAGCTTCGCCGTGCCTTACAGAACGCCACAGGGAGCCGTTCTCATGAGTTCTCTTCTCTCTCTGTGCCCTTGTGCAGAAATGCAGGTGAAACTGAGGCAGCTCGCTGGGATGGATAAAGCGGCCATTCATTTAGAAGGTGAGATGAGAAACGTTTTGTTACTGCTGTGCTAATGTGGCCTAGTGCAGTGTTAATGTACTGTAGTGTGCAGTCAGTCAGTGTGTATATACTGTATGAACCCTCTCTCTCAGTGCAGTGTTAATGTACTGTAGTGTCCAGTCAGTCAGTGTGTATATACTGTATTAACCCTCTCTCTCAGTGCAGTGTTAATGTACTGTAGTGTGCAGTCAGTCAGTGTGTATATACTGTATTAACCCTCTCTCTCAGTGCAGTGTTAATGTACTGTAGTGTGCAGTCAGTCAGTGTGTATATACTGTATTAACCCTCTCTCTCAGTGCAGTGTTAATGTACTGTAGTGTGCAGTCAGTCAGTGTGTATATACTGTATTAACCCCCTCTCTCAGTGCAGTGTTAATGTACTGTAGTGTGCAGTCAGTGTGTATATACTGTATTAACCCTCTCTCTCAGTGCAGTGTTAATGTACTATAGTGTGCAGTATACAGTATGTATACATAATTAACTGTATTACTGTTTTTGTTGTATATTACCTGTATTAACACTGGGCCCTCTCTTTCCCAGGTGAATATAACAAGGACATTTCCATGACCTCTGTGACATGGACCGTCAACTCTGGTCACAGCTTCTCCCAGGGGGACCTGGAGCTGAGCAAAAACGAGATTGTGATCCCGCACTCGGGGCTCTACTTCGTCTATAGCCAGGCGTCCTTCAGTGTCTCGTGTCACGCCAAGGAGGGAGACCGTGACGCTGGCAAGCTGCTGCACGTCAGCCACGCGGTGGAACGCTACTCCGAATCGTACGGGTCCTGGAAGCCGCTGCTCACCTCCACGCGCTCGGCGTGTCTGAAGGTCGTGGGAGGACCGGACGTGCGCTGGCATAATGGCGTCTACCTGGGGGCCGTCTTCAGCCTGCTGGAGGGCGATCGGCTGAAGACGCACAACGAAAAATGGCTCCTTTCCTCTCTAGTCTGGCCGAATGGCAAGACCTTCTTCGGCGCCTTCGCCTTGTAATCGCCAAAAAAGGGACAAAAGCTGATCGGTCGTCTGAAAAAATCTATAATAAGGATTAGGCTGTTCTTTAAGGGAAGATACTTAAACATAATTTATCTTGGACAGTTTGCTATTCCCCTTCTAGGGCGACTGAAATTAAATAATCAAATATCAGGGGATAGCGCAACTTTAAATAATTTATTCCAGTAAACAAACAAGTGTTAAAGTTAAATATCGACACACAGACAGGCACAGACCGAGAGGTCTCTGAGTTATAGAAAGACTTTGTAACGACTTTACTGGAGAGGAAATGCAGTGGCAAAGAAAGAAGTGACAGGTTATTGACACGTTAAAGTGTTTCTCTCACAGATAGACTGAAAGCTAATTGCTTTACATTAAAACAATCGTGCTCTTCAGTCAATAGAATAAGACCAACCGTAGTGGTTGATACTCTGCATGACAGTACATTACTGTAATTTTTCATAGTGAACTTTGTTTTACAAACTCCCATGAGCCTTTGCTACAGGGTTATTTGTGGTGTGTATGAGGCTATTGATCAGACACAGCTTGTTAATTTTCTGCACGGTTTGGTGCACGCTCACCTCCACCTGTTTTTCAGGGGGCTTGCACATCTGCCACCTCTGCATTTGATTACATTACAGGCATTTAGCAGACTAACACAACTTTTTTTCTTTTTTTATCACAACACAACATATTATCCATTCATACTGGATATATACTGAAGCAATTCAGGTTACGTACCTTGCTCAAGGGTACAACAGCAGTGCCCTACCTGGGAATCAAACCTGCAACCTTTCGGTTACAAGGCCAGTTTTTTAACCATTATACTACACTGCCACCCCTTGATCAAATGGTTAAACTCAGTCCTTAAACTGACTGTGTACAACCCTGTCAATCAAACGTCCAAATAGAAGGCGCTTTAGAATGAAGCTTATCTGTCATTCCCGACATATTTTCCTCATACATCTTTTTAAATACAGAGCGTGTAAACCTTGCCGTGTTTAAGTACTGCCACACTTGTGTGGAGCTGGGTCTGCAGTAAAACACTGGAGTTTTTCATATGCACTGAAAACTGTAAGTCAGAACGATGTTTGACTGAAGTATTGATTGATATAGGAGTTTAAAGGGAGACCTCATGTCCCTAAAGTTCTGGTTTCTGTACAGAGCTTTCTTGATTCTGATTGTACACATTCCATTTTTTCTATTTTCCATTTATTTATTCTTTTTGTTCATGAGTATATTTATTTATTAATGTATTTATTTTGTATTTATTAATTTATTTATATTGATCCTATTTATTGGTTGTATTTTTTATTTAAAACTCTAAAGAGACTGAAGTATTTGTGAACGGTTCAGAGACTGAAGTATTTGTGAACGGTTCAGAGACTGATGTACTTGTGAACGGTTCAGAGACTGATGTATTTGTGAACGGTTCAGAGACTGAAGTATTTGTGAATGGTTCAGAGACTGAAGTATTTGTGAACGGTTCAGAGACTGATGTATTTGTGAACTGTTTATGGTTATTGTGCTGAGTGTGCAAAAGCACATCAGAGACATTTAAAATAAAAATCCTGATTTAAAATCAAATATAAAAAATGGACTTACGCTTACACAAATACACACATTGCTTTTAAGACTCACTCTGCTTCTAAGCACCACTGAATAATCTAATCATGCTGGTCCAAGTTGCTGGAAAGCACTCTTCACAATAGTCCACTGCTTGTAAGATTAAGCAGTAGCGGGGAAAGAATGTATAGTGTAATGGAGAGCAAACTGGGCTTGCGGGTTCAAATCCCAAATGAGATACAGTTGTTATGTCGCCATATAAATTAATTATACATGCTTATTCATATTTTAGTCCTACATATATAAAAAGCTTGTTCAGCTGAAATAGGATAGGAATGCTGGTCTGCTTCACAGATATATTAAATGTCCCTCCTTCGCGTGCCCAATGTACTACAGGGGAGGGATTCCCCTGCTATTTTTTTGCCTCTGCACAACCTGGGGTTTTCCCAACAGCTCCCCTCCACCAACATAGATCCCCCCTCCAGGAAGGTAGGGGGCGGTGTGGGCAGATGGTTTGGTTATTTACAAATGGAAAAAAATTCACAATAGTTCAAAAAGTCCCGGAGAAATTACTTCCGCTTATGTATCCACTTTTTTTTCTGTAAAATAAAGTTTCACATTTGAATACACAAAGGAAACTCCTGCCTGGCTAAAAGTGGAATACATTTTCTACTTTCTCACTTCCTCACCTCTGACAGAGTATTGGGCTAATGTGTGATATATTATGTAGGTTAATATAGAACAGTTTTCTCAATGTTTTTACACTTTAACTAAGACGAAGCACTCAGTCTCCTTTAGTGACAGTGAACGGCTTTAGAGAAATGTATCTCAGAGCAGACTCGTCTTCACTTTCCCTCAGTGAGCTTACAAGGCTGTTGTAAAAACACATCCTACTTTCTTTAGCCACAATACGCATGGTTGTTTCTTAGGTTAATATTACACTGAGTGATTGCCAATGGGCCTCAGTGCTTTCTTTGAGGCTGAATTCCTGAGAGTTACACTGACCTTCACTGCTGTAGGTGACTCTAGATAAGAGCGTCTGTTAAGTGATTGCAATGTAATGTAACGTCACTTTAAAACCATTTTCTGTGCATTGCCCACAAATCCTTACACTGGGAGGAAATGATGAGGAGTGAAATTCAGGAGACAAAAGAAGACAATTTGTCAGTAAAATCAGTAAAAGATAAAATTTTTAAAAAGCTTTCAGCGCCCTCTGGTGGTCCTTGTCCAGATAGGCCTGTCTGGGGCGACAAGGCCACTGGGTTGAGAATTCAGTTTAACATACTTTAAGTGCGTAAATTTTTTTTTAATTTATTTATTTATTTTTGCTTCTTGTAACGTTGTTTGTGCATGATGTTTGGAAAGTACTATATTTTTACAATAATACAATAAATACTACTACTACTACTAATAATAATAATAATAATATGCAACAGCCAACCTCCTACCAACCTGTCCTCAGCTCCTATTCAGCTCTAACAAACCTTCTATCAACCTCCCATCCACCCCTTCCAGACGTCTTCCCCACCGCATACCAGCCTCCTGTCTACTGTCTACTTCCTACCAACAGCCTCTCCAAAACTGCACAGGTAGTGTACAGTATACACGCCTCTTAAACACCACCTAGCAACCTCTTTAAACCACCAATCCACCTGTTATTAAACTCCTATACACCTCTATCCCACCTATACACCTCCTATTCACCTTTTATTAAACTCCTATACACCTCTATCCCACCTATACACCTCCTATTCACCTTTTATTAAACTCCTATACACCTTTATCCCACCTATAAACCTCCTATTCACCCTTTATTAAACTCATATACACCTATAAACCTCCTATTCACCTTTTATTAAACTCATATACACCTATAAACCTCCTATTCACCTTTTATTAAACTCCTATACACCTATAAACCCTCTATTCACCTTTTATTAAACTCATATACACCTATAAACCTCCTATTCACCTTTTATTAAACTCATATACACCTATAAACCCCCTATACACTTTTTATTAAACTCATATACACCTCTTTCCCACTTTTCAACCTCCTATTAAAATCCCTTACCTTCCCACTCCAATCCACCCTTTCCCTGCCCTGCAGTGCCTCCATTCGCCACTGAGAGGCGCTGTGTATCCGCAGCGCATAACACACTGTTTTTATACATCATAAGTCAGCTCCCAAACCGCGTCATATAAAATGCACACAAAAAATCACTATGAATACCGGGTTGTGAAAAAACAGGTTTATTTTTCTTATTTTTACAGTAGTAGTCATTCCTTTTGCATAACCACGTAATTTTAAAATTGAACAAGGATTGCCATAATAAATATAAATATTTTTTATACCACAGAGGATTACAATTTTTTTTATATGTGCAAGAGATATATAATCAATTTCATCATCAATAAATATATATGTATGTATGTATGTATGTATGCATTTTATCATTTACAGTATATAAACACAAACCACTAATATTGTTTTACTTGACAGGAACAGAGACAAACTAAAGAGACTGACCAAAAGGACTTTTATTTTGACGGACCAAACTTCTGGAGCAAGGCTAACAATGCTAACTGATCAAGGCTAACAATGCTAGCAATGCTAACTGATCAAGGCTAACAATGCTAGCAATCACGGGCGGACTGGCCATCGGGACGTTCGGGACAAATCCCGAAGAGCCGGTCCACTTCTGGGCCGGTCCACTTCGAATCTCAAAAAAAAAAAAAAAATTATTATTATTATTATTAATTTTTTTTAAATGTATAGTCAATGTTACGCTAGCTGTCAGTACTGCGATGCGGTCCACGTTCGGGCATGGGCCGGCCCTCCTCACTTTACGCTCTCTGCATACATTACACATTCAGTCGTGACTCGTGTTGTTTGCTGTTCAGGTGTTCAGAGTGAACTATTACGATAGGTTAGCTTTAACGTCAATCTTATTACTGAAGGGGGAGATAAGAGCGGCCCCCATGATGACGAGGAGGATTCGTCCAATTGGAAGACAGATTCTCACAGACGCAGTTTTAGAATGATTTTTCGGCTGCTATGTGCTTGAGTTGGACAGAAAATGCTGTGTGCTGAGCTAAATAATTATTTCACAAATCTGTAATGATAGTCTTCAGAGTATCGTGACTATGGAGGTAGATTTCTATCAAAAATAAACAAGCACAAAAGTATAATCCACAATTGTATTTACCATCCACACACACACACACCTCTTAATTTGTGTTCGTAGATATAATCCACAATTGTATTTACCATCCACACACACACACCTCTCAATTTGTGTTTCGTAAAAATAATCCACATGTATGTGTTTTCCATCCACACACAAACACCTCTCAATTTGTGTTTCGTAAATCATCATTTGGATGAATGCAAAAATGATATTCACAAATGCAAATAACATTTACAGATATGTTTCCAATGTTCACATGTACAAATCAAAAGCTTGGCTTGCGAATTGGCGAATTGACATTTGCCGATCGAAGCACACGCTTGATCTGCTTGGATTTACGGACAGAATTTTGAGACAAATATTCCGCTGTTTTTCACCGTGCCGATTCACGCTCGCTTAACTTGCGATTCGTAAACTAAATTTCTTCTTCTTTGGTGCTACATAACACGGTGGTAGTGTTGTTCGGCTCATCAGCGCCACTTTTAGAACAAGTGGCCAAAATTGCACATTAAAGAAGTGGATTCATGGTACATTTAATTAAAACAACCGAGTTTTGAGTTTATTTAGGTTGTAAAGTTAACCCCACGAAAAAAAAAGTAATTGCACAAAACTCCTATCAGATTGCATGTAGCTAGCTAGCTAGATTACATTACACAGGGGTAGGTCCGTACATTGAGAGGAACTAGGAAGTACAACACTATGAGCTAAAATAAGGAGAGCACTCCATGCAATTTGAATGATCATTTTCATTTAGGTGTCTTATCTACTAGCTAGCTAGCTGAACAAATAAAAGATTTCATAGGAGACATCGGTATCAGTGAGAATAGCTGCCAAATGAATTTAATTGGCTACAATACTTCACATGGTTGAGTTTGTTTTACATAATCTTTTCCATGAGGGACGAAAGAGTTATGTAGCTACTGTGTACTACGGACCTACCCCTGTGTAATGTAATCTAGCTAGCTAGCTACATGCAATCTGATAGGAGTTTTGTGCAATGACTGTTTAAAAAACTTGCCATCGCAAGATTAGCGTGGGGTTAACTTTACAACCTAAATAAACTCAAAACTCGGTTGTTTTAATTAAATGTACCATGAATCCACTTCTTAAAGATAATGTGCAATTTTGGCCACTTGTTCTAAAAGTGGCGCTGATGAGCCGAACACACAAACCGCAGTGTTATGTAGCACCAAAGAAGAAGAAGTTTAGTTTACGAATTGCAAGTTAAGCGAGCGTGAATCGACACGGTGAAAAACAGCGGAATATTTGTCTCAAAATTCTGTCCGTAAATCCAAGCAGATCAAGCGTGTCCTTCGATCGGCAAATGTAGATTCGCCAGTTCGCAAGCCAAGCTTTTGATTTGTACATGTGAACATTGGAAACATATCTGTAAATGTTATTTGCATTTGTGAATATAATTTTTGCATTCATCCAAATGATGATTTACGAAACACAAGTTGAGAGGTGTTTGTGTGTGGATGGAAAACACATACTTGTGGATTATTTTTACGAAACACAAATTGAGAGGTGTGTGTGTGTGGATGGTAAATACAATTGTGGATTATACTTTTGTGCTTGTTTATTTTTGATAGAAATCTACCTCCATAGGTGTGTGGGCCTCTGAACGTCTGAACGTCCCGGGCTGAATTTGTGTCCCAGTCCGCCCCTGCTAGCAATGCTAACTGATCAAGGCTGACAGTGCAATATAATGCTTAGGGAACTGAGCTTGTTTACGAGGTTGCAGGTTCCATCATTTCACCCTTACTTCAGTTCATCTGTAGCTGTATAAATTGAATGTTTTTCCAAAGCTCACTCCAGCCCAGTTTGATAAACCATATTTTTCATGGTGGGTATAATTTTTCTGATAAGTGGTTAGGTATTTGCAGTTTGGCTTTTACACAATTATTCTTTGGGGTTTAAGTATCTATAAAAATATGATTTTTCAAAATAAACAAAAGCGTTGATTTCTTCAAAATTGATAAAAGTGGGCTGAGTGAGTTTTGGAAAAACACTCTTCAAATAGATTGTGGGTATTGCAGTGTCAGCCGTCACTCTGGGGATGGCTGCGTCACAATACTCACCCTACGGTCTAAGCCCTTCAAGTCCGCACTTTGGTGACGTATTTCCGAGGTTGGACCAAGGGGTGCAAGTGCGCAAGTGTGTAATGGTGCATAGATAAGAAGTGGGACACCCTTGCACGATTATCGGTTGCTGTGGTTACATACACACGCATCGCCATGTTTCCTGTCGCTGCTATATGTAATTTTTAAATTTATAAACCCACTGACAAAAATCGCGTGCATTAGTCGTCTGTGGAACTTCGGTGACGTCGGCCGTGTTGTCTGTGGGACGTCCCTCGAATAACCACAGAACCACTCGAATGAACGTTTATAAATCGCCTCCATACGTTGTTTAGATCACGTTTTAATTGTGAATTAGGGTGAGGTAGAATACATAGTTTTACGTTTAACAGTTGAGCTATGGTTTTGGTCAAGATAGGCAGATCCACCATCTAATGTGGATGTCCACTGGATGTTAACAGGAGAGCCAATGACGAACCCGTTTAGATTTATATAATTTGCTCGTCCGTGCAACGTCGTGTCGTGTCGTGTCACCGGCTCAGTAGGTTTTTATGAATCTCAACCACCGAACTATATAAAAAACTCAACACGTCATATATTGAACTTTAGCTGGACAGATCAGATCGGTAAACTCCTCTTTTTACCTAAGATCTGTAGGCCTACTTCTGTCGAGCTGAGGTTCAATATATGGCATGTTGAGATTAAAATAAATAAAACAAACACTGGAGGACATTTGCTTTTGTAACATTATAACCATTTAATCTTCTGCATAGCTAGCTCGAACAGCAGAGCTGTTTGGGAAAACCGAGTGCCGATTTAAGTTTAATAATTGTATATTAAATGTAGGCTACTACAGGTCCCGTATTTGTAATTTGATATAATTAGCCAGTGTTACCAGCCAGCCTGAGAAGCCTTTCTGCTGCCGATAGGCTCCATATTTTATCAGACTGCAGCCCATAAAGCACTGATGCTTAGCTATAATCTAATAAAATGTGAATTTACAAATTATTATGACTTATTTATTGAGCGTCATACATACATATATAGTTATTTCATATTTTTAACGTATAAGAGTTAGTGAAAATGCATGATTTAACTGGTTTTCACTTTACACTGTTCTTGCACAGAGAATGCAGCTCTGATTGGCCAGTGTCTAAAGTCACGATAACGCAAAGAACTGGGAAATACGCTTCAGCGAAGTTTGGTTTGATGCGGACTCACGTGAAGGCCACATCAAGGGCTCATAAAGTGCGCAGTCAAGCACTCGCGCACTTGCAAAATAATAAATGGGACTGACTAAGCCCCTGGAGGTTCTCGCGGGCACCCGCATTTGAAGTGTGCAAGTGCTCAAGTGTGAGTATTGGGACTGGGCCTAAATTTCAAAATGTTCGCCCAATGCACCACCGTCAAAATAAAAGCCCAAAGACTCAAACATAGGAGGAACTAGGACATGGATATTAAAGCGTCGTGTGACGAAAGTGTACAATCAACACAGAATGGTGGACGGGTAGGCACGCTGCGCGATGTACAGGTGCGTCCTCGTGAATGCAGTTCGCATTTTGGAGAAAATAAGGTGTGAGATGCAGATTGAGGAAGGAAAAAAAAAAAAACTGCTACAGTTTTGGAGGGAAGGAGAGAATAAAGAAAGTATCGTACAAGCACAGTGTAATACGCAGTTTGACCAAGACGGAAGAAATCGCGATAGGTGGCCTTATCCATATTAGGTTGTAACACCGTGGAAATACTCAACGTCTTGCGCTGAAAGAGGTGGGGAACGTAATAGGGGACAGGAGCACTGTAAGAACTCACAGGAATCAGGTGCCTAGAAATGGGGTTAAAAGTACGATAAACTTTTTTAGCCACGGTGCTACGCTATGGAAATACCGTTTAAAAAATGAAGCAATAAAGAGCACTCTTTCCGGACCCTGCAGTGTGTGTGAACGAGACACCAGGCTGTGCTGAACGCTATTGGTGGAGAAGCTCCAGGAGCCAGGCTGTGCTGAACGCTATTGGTGGAGAGGCTCCAGGAGCCAGGCTGTGCTGAACGCTATTGGTGGAGAGGCTCCAGGAGCCAGGCTGTGCTGAACGCTATTGGTGGAGAGGCTCCAGGAGCCAGGCTGTGCTGAACGCTATTGGTGGAGAGGCTCCAGGAGCCAGGCTGTGCTGGACCCTCCTGGCCCCTTCTGGCCATATGACGGGAGGAAACCAGGAAAGGCGTGACATCACCACTTGTCTCCGCTGCGTCAGAGTGGGCAGGTTGGTAGCCTCCCACCGGGAGGGCCCGGTTAAAATCAAGCCCCTACGTCACCTGCCGACCAGGAGCCCATAATCGAGCGCGCCCATTTTTGCTATGGAGAGCATAGTCCTTTGATTGGTTCATGTTTGTCAGTGATTGACAGCACCCAGTAGCTCTGCCCATTCTGGGGTTAATTAAATCTCTGTGACACAATTAGAGCACTATAATTAAGCTGGCCTCCCTGCCTGTCAAATGAACCTTCTCTCCCCTTTCATTAATAAGTTGTGCTATATGGCTTACTCTCGAACCTCTGGTGTATATTCATTAATGAAACTGGCCATGTGTAACCCCTTTTTCCCTGAATTCCAGTACAATACTTTTTAAATAAAACTCTCTTGGCTTGTCACTAGAGGGCAGTGTTTTGCCGCCTGCCGACCTGAAAACATTATGATCGATTATCACTTTTAATTGAGCGATATTCAACTCAAAGTGCATTTACACAGAAAGACAGAAACAGCCCCTCCTCCTTCTCAATCCTAGCTGACATGCTGGTTGGCATGGTTGGGCCGCTGCGGTAGTACAACGGAAAAAGCGCTGACTTTCAGTCAGCGCAGTTGTACTCCGAGGATCGGGGTTCGCGCCCCGGACCTGCCATTTTCCGAGCATGGCCGGCGCCCTGTGGGAGCAGCAATTGGCGGCTGCTTCCGGGTGGTGGGAGGGGCTCGGAGAGAATCGCTGAGCATATAGCAGCCACGGACGGGTTGGAATCACGGTCAGGCTCGGAAGGAGTCGCGCTCTGGTAGCGTGGCTACCTTCGCTCTACTGCCGGCTGACGGAGGTTGTGCAGCAGTGATTCTCTAGCGGTTGCTACACGGGGGGAATTGAATTAGAATAGGGGTTCAATTGGCTACTAAATTGGGAGAAAAATCTGAAACAAATAAAAAAAATAAAAAAAAGGTGATGGTTAATTCCCAGTGGAAGAAGACCCTCTGATGTTTTTGTCAGATTGGGGATCAATGATTATTTTAAAATTAAAGCCCTCGGAAGTTTATGACCACATGTTAAACCAAACACTGCTTTGTCATGGTTAGCTTATTGCACTTTAGCTCATGAGTGAAAACAATGGCATTAGGTGGGTCTGTCCTTATGTGCCTGTGTGTGTGAGTGTGTGTGTGTGTGTGTGTGTGTGTGTGTGTGTGTGTGCATGCCTGCATCTGTGTGTGTGTGACTGTGTGTATGTGTGCACGCCTGCTTCTGTGTGTGTGTGTGTGTGCCTGTGTGTGTGTGTGCACGCCTGCATGTGTGTGTGTGTGTGTGTATGACTGCGTCTATTCCACAAGCCCCTCCCATTTTAATAGGCCCCTCCCCTTCCCCATATGTAGCCCCTCCCTCTTACTCTCCCTCACTTGTAGAGCAGCTGTAAGCGGCTGGTGTGGCAGTTGTTCAGGCTGATCTTGCCGTCGGGCTGGTACAGGCTCGAGGAGTTGGAGAAGGAGGGAGGGATGGAGTGGTTGTCAGAAGAAGGGAGGGGGTACCCGGGCGGAGGCAGGAGGGATTTGGGATCGTTCTGGGGGGCGGGGGGCATGGGCGGGGTGCTGTGGTTTTGGTTCTGGGTGGTGGAGGAGGGGCGTCTCCGGGAGCGGAGGGCCTGTCTCTCACTCAGCTGGTTCCGAAGCTCCGACACCCTCTCTTCTTTCTGCGAGCAAGAGAGAGAGAGAGGGAGAGAGGGAGTGAGTGAGTGAGGGAGAGAAAGAAAGAAAGAGAAACAGACCGAAAGAGAGAGACACAACTGTTATAACTGTCATAACTGTCATTCTGCTCCTGAAGAGTGACTCAGCTGAATGCAGATCTTTCACATATCAGAGCCTGACATGGATTTACAACAGAATACAACAGACGAAACTGAAGAGAAGAATAAAAAAGAAAGACAGAGAGAAAGGGATGGAGGGAAGGAGGGGAGAGGAGGGAAGGAGGGGAGAGGATACCTCTTGTATGATCTTCTGCAGTTCCTTATTCTCTCGCTCCAGCTGCCGTGACTTCTCCTCATCGTTGTTGTTGGTGGACGAGCCCGTCTTTATGGTCTCCTGCTGCTCTGACTGCCACTCACCTCGAGTGATCAACCTGCGCATCTACGGTACCACAGAGATTCACTGTCAACCTGCGCATCCATGGTACCACAGAGATTCACTGTCAACCTGCGCATCTATGGTACCACAGAGATTCACTGTCAACCTGCGCATCCATGGTACCACAGAGATTCACTGTCAACCTGCGCATCTATGGTACCACAGAGACTCACTGTCAACCTGCGCATCTATGGTACCACAGAGACTTGCTGTAAAACTGCGCATCCATGGTATCACAGAGATTCACTGTCAACCTCATATCTATGGTACAACAGGGATTAACCGTCAACCTCATATCTATAATACCACAGAGGCTAACCGTCAACCTAATTTCTATGATACCACAGAGACTGTCAACCTGCGCATCCATGGTACCACAGAGACTTGCTATAAAACTGCACAGCCATGGTATCACAGAGATTCACTGTCAACCTCATATCTATGGTACAACAGGGATTAACCGTCAACCTCATATCTATAATACCACAGAGGCTAACCGTCAACCTAATTTCTATGATACCACAGAGACTGTCAACCTGCGCATCCATGGTACCACAGAGACTTGCTATAAAACTGCACAGCCATGGTATCACAAAGACTCACTGTCAACCTGTGCATCTACCAACACAGTAGCTGGTGGGTCTAAAGAATCAGTGGTACCACATCTACTGTATGGAAATGTCTACTGTTGGACTATCTAGAGTCAATGATTCAATGAGCTATACATCTATGGTACTGAAGAGACCATAGATATAGTCTACAGAGTGTGGGGGAATGGCAACCTTCGGGGCGAAGAGCACAACCAGGGTGATGTAGACGGAGAAGACGATGGCCAGGGAGGCGAAAGCAAAGGACGCGTCCTGCTGGGAGGACAGGATCATGGTGACGGGAGCAGTGATCATACACAGCACCTGAGAAAGAGAGAGAGGGGGGGGGAGAGAGAGAGAGGGGGGGAGAGAGAGAGAGAGAGAGAGAGAGAGAGAGAGAGAGAGAGGGGGGGGGGGGGGATAGAGAGAGAGGGAGAGAGAGAGAGATGGAGGGGGGGGTAGAGAGAGAGAGAGAGGGGGGGGAGAGAGAGAGGGGAGAAGAGAGAGAGGGGGGAGGGGGGGAAAGATAGAGAGAGAGAAAGAGGGGGGGGTAGAAAGAGAGGGGGAGAGAGATAGAGAGGGGGGAAGAGAGAGAAAGAGAGAGAGAGACAACATAGAGGGGGGAAAGATAGAGAGAGCGAGAGAGGGGGGGAAAGATAGAGAGAGAGAGAGGGGGGGGAAGAGAGAGGGGGGGAAGAGAGAAGGGGAGAGAGATAGAGAGAGAGAGGGGGGGAGAGAGAGAGAGAGAGAGGGGGGATAGAGAGAGAGAGAGGGAGAGAGAGAGAGGGAGTGGGGTAGCGAGAGAGAGAGAGAGGGGGGAGAGAGAGAGAGGGGGGAGAGAGAGAGAGGGGAGAAGAGAGAGAGAGAGGGAGGGGGAGAGAGGGGAAAGATAGAGAGAGAGAAAGAGGGGGGTAGAAAGAGAGAGGGGGAGAGAGATAGAGAGAGAGGGGGGGGGAAGAGAGATAGATTTATTTATTATTTATTTATTTATTTACTATAATTATCAATACTGTATTGCTTTGGAAACATTGGAATGCCTTCCTTTCATGCCAATAAAGCACAATTGAAATTGAGATTAAATATTGAGTAAGAGAGAAAGAGAGAGAGAGCTTAGGTTTTGAGGCTCACATAATTTTGATCAATATTGTCACACTCAGTTGTCAGTTTTCCACACTTCTGAGAGAAAGTTCCGGCACACGGGAGAAGTGATGGATGTTTTTGCAGGTTGAGTGGCAATAGAGTCTCTATTCTCTCAGTGACATTCTTCGCACAGACAGAAAAGATAAATGCTTCTCTGATTATTTTATAATGACAAACATTATTACTTCCACTTTGTCCTCTCTGTGAAAAGACTGACTGTCGTCTTTTTTATTTATTTCTCCCTTTCCATATTGTAACTGACCCTTTTATCTCAAAACCAAATGAATGTGGACAAAAAGAACATGGTTATTAACTTAAGAAAGTGTTGTTAGTGTTGGAACTTTTTTAAAATTCTGTATAAGGCACTGAAACACCAAATACATACACTAGCGTTCAAAAGTTTGGAATCACTGAGATTTTTATGTTTTTGAAAAAAAACAACTTTTATTTACCAAGGTAGCATTAAATTGATCAAAAAATACAGTCAAGACATTTATAATGTTACAAACTTTCTATTTCATTCTATTTCTACTTTAGCAACTCAAAAAAAATACATTTTATAGCTTCATTAAACAGGAACAGCTGTGCTTAATATAACGGGAATGGTTTCTCTAGTACCAGATTAGCACGTTAGCATGATTACTGAAGGATGAGGTAACCCAGCATGTTGTTAGTACACTGGAGTACTGGCTGCTGAAAATGGGGCTTTGCAATCCTATGTAAAGATTGAACTAAAAAGCAGTTATTTCAAATAGTAAATTGTAACATTATTAATGTCGTGACTGTACTTTTTTATTAATTTAATGCCACCTTGGTGAATAAAAGGATAGATTTCTTTCAAAAGCATAAAAAATAATTAGTGATTCAAGCATAAGTTTGACTTTTGAACGGTAGTGTATCCCTAAATGGGAGAATCACTTTGGAAGAGTTGAAATGCGAAATCCATCCTGGATGCTCTCCAATGTTTGAGAAGCATTTTGTGTTGGCTGCTTAAATGCAGTCAGAGTGTTTCGCTATAAAACATAAAGAAGCTTCAGGGCGATAAAGAGGTTGCAAGCCGCGGACCTCGCCAGCGTGAATCACTGTGAAAAACCATTTTGTTTACTTGGCAGACAGGAAGCTTGCCAGACAGCGCCCGGATCGTTGACAGTGATCGATGAATCGAGGGTGTTCGGAGTTTCACTGCCACAGATCCCCCTAAATCGCTCATCGATGTTTAAATATAAACGGAGTGTACGAACACGCACACGCACACGCACACGACAGCACAGAGTTTTGTAACTGAGAGAGGGCGAGCGTACGAACACGCACACGGCAGCAACTGTTATATCTATGGTAGCATAGAGCCTGATCAACTGTTATATCTATGGTAGCATAGACCCTGATCAACTGTTATATCTATGGTAGCATAGAGTCTGATCAACTGTTATATCTATGGTAGCACAGAGCCTGATCAACTGTTATATCTATGTTAGCACAGAGCCAGATCAACTGTTATATCTATGGTAGCATAGAGCCTGATCAACTGTTATACTATGGTAGCATAGAGCCTGATCAACTGTTATATCTATGGTAGCACAGAGCCTGATCAACTGTTATATCTATGGTAGCATAGAGTCTGATCAACTGTTATATCTATGGTAGCACAGAGCCTGATCAACTGTTATATCTATGGTAGCATAGAGCCTGATCAACTGTTATATCTATGGTAGCATAGAGCCTGATCAACTGTTATATCTATGGTAGCACAGAGCCTGATCAACTGTTATATCTATGGTAGCATATAGCCTGATCAACTGTTATATCTATGGTAGCATAGAGCCTGATCAACTGTTATATCTATGGTAGCATAGAGCCTGATCAACTGTTATATCTATGGTAGCATAGAGCCTGATCAACTGTTATATCTATGGTAGCATAGAGCCTGATCAACTGTTATATCTATGGTAGCATAGAGCCTGATCAACTGTTATATCTATGGTAGCATAGAGCCTGATCAACTGTTATATCTATGGTAGCACAGAGCCTGATCAACTGTTATATCTATGGTAGCATAGAGCCTGATCAACTGTTATATCTATGGTAGCACAGAGCCTGATCAACTGTTATATCTATGGTAGCATAGAGCCTGATCAACTGTTATATCTATGGTAGCACAGATCCTGATCAACTGTTAGTATATCTATGGTATATTCGGAAATCATAAATATATTTTACTGGTCCACTGGTCAATCTGTGCAGTCAACGATAGTTCAGAAATATTAATGAATAATGATTTGGAGTAGGGCCAGAATGTTTTCAAAAATATAATTTTATTAAATTAAAATTTTTACTCATTAAATTCCAACTGCTATAATAAATCAAGTGTTCTGGGAAAAAATATGGTTTCTGTGAGTGTCCTGGGATCTGTATTTCACAGTTAAAAAATCTCACCCCGGTTTTACAAATCAGGGCTAGCTATGTAGCTACCAATCAGGACAACTAACTACAAGCAAAAGATCCTCCCTTTAGAATAAACCCCTCCCTGTCTGCCCATCTCCGCGGGTGCACTGGAGCATAGTTTGGTGGGAGGGGCTAAGGCGATAAATAGGAGGGAGGAGTGCAAAAGGGGGAAGTCTTTTTGCCTTGTATATTTTCAAACTTGCCTACTGCAGCTTTAATATTGTGTGTTTTGGGAAAAAAGCTAGCTGGGGTTGCTATGAATCAGACCTGCCTCTCTCCACCAGGATTAAAACCAGAGAGCATTCAGCTGGAGCCAGAGCCCGAGATGGGCTTTGAGAATTTAACTCAGTATCTCACTGGGGCTGGGGAAGAGAGAGAGGTGGAGAGAGAGGAGAGCGGTAGAGAGAGGTGGAAAGAGAGGACAGAGGATAGGGGAGAGAGCGAGAAAGAAAGGTAGAGTGAGGGAGAGGTGCATGGAAAGAGAGAGAGAGAAAGAGAGATGGAGAGAGGTAGAGAGGGAGAAAGGTAGAGAGAGGTGGAAAGAGAGAGGTAGAGAGTGAGAAAGGTGGAAAGATAGAGATAGGTGGACAGAGAGAGGTGGAAAGAGAGAGAGGTGAAGGGATGGGAGAGAGAGGAAGAGTGGAACAGGGGAGGGGAGAGAGAGGAAGAGAGAGAGGGAGAGAGAATGAGAAGGGAGAGGGAGAGAGATATGTGAAGTATAGGGTCTCCTCAGCGTGACTACATTAGATGGGAAAAGCATCCAATATAAACCCTGCATTCAGAATTCTGTCAAAATATATTAAAGATACAAATCAAAGTACCACCCACCCAATGCATGTGCTTTCCACTGGTAATACATGTCCGAAATGGAGCACTAAAATTCTGGCTGCATCTTAATTTAAGTCCCCATGATCCTTTGCAATGTAAGGCACTTCAAACCAAAGAGCTCAGCTCAGCAAATAGCCTCCTCAGTCAGCTGGTTATGAAACTAACTACCCCAGTAACAGCTAACATAAACCAGCTTCAAACAAGCAATGTAACTAACTACCCCAGTAACAGCTAACATAAACCAGCTTCAAACAAGCAATGCTGTAACTAACTACCCCAGTAACAGCTAACATAAACCAGCTTCAAACAAGCAATGCTGTAACTAACTACCCCAGTAACAGCTAACATAAACCAGCTTCAAACAAGCAATGCTGTAACTAACTACCCCGGTAACAGCTAACATAAACCAGCTTCAGACCAGCACTGCTGTAACTACCTACCCCTGTAACAGCTAACATAAACCAGCTTCAGACCAGCACTGCTGTAACTACCTACCCCTGTAACAGCCAACATAAACCAGCGATTGCTATACATTTGCTGCAGGCAGGCACACACAATCCAATCTTATCTTTCCATGTGTTTGTTACTAGGAAACGCAACCTTCAATGCTTAACTTTAAACCATGTCCTTTCAAAAATATATCCTATTAATTTTGCCGTATGTAGCCTATGCAATATGTCACATTTAGACTATAATTATAATTATGTTCATACAGTTGAATGCATGCAGGAAATAACTCCGGTTCATACAGTTCAATGCATCCGGCAAAAAATAAATAATAAAAATGGTTGGCTCTCCTATGAGGTGGTAAACCCCCACCCTCTCGGGGTGCCCGGGGTCATGCCCCCCCCCAGGAGAAACTTTTGTAAATTTTAACAGTTAAATGCATCCATCTGGTGCACTTTGAGAGGAAAATTAAGACGCTAGATCCGTGAATAATTGTGTGCTCTTGTAAACAATCCAAAAACCCATCAACTTGTAAGACGCTAGATCCTACACTTGAACCATCAAATAAATTACATAAAAGCTGTCACGTTTGTTGTACTGGTTTATTTAAAGTGTTTGGAATCACAGTCCAAGGTTGCAGTAAATATATATGGCACCGCATGCTACGTCAGATTTAAAGATCATTATTCAACTTCACAGTCGGGATACAGCTTTGCTAACTTGATGCTGGAAATAATGTTTTAAACCATTGTAACCACATTCGATGTAGCCACCAAGTAGATAATTACTGCAAATGATGTTGTCTCCTCAAAATGTGTTCTGGACCGATGGCTTTGCTAAAGCGACGCTGCAAAGCAGTGGCCATTTTTTATGTTAATTATGTGAGTAAAAAAAATCTGCCTTCATTCTGAAACAGTGATGGCGATCTGTAAAATATTGTAAGATGACTGTATATTTCCTCAAAACTATTCTCCAAACAGGATGTTGTTATCAACTCATTATTCCTCTGTTCCCCCTCAGTTTTTAGGTGCAGGTCGCCCTTGTTCTGAAACAGTAGCGGAAAAAATTACAGTTTACAGGCCACCACAGTTCATTTACCAGTAGGCCTATGTAATTTATCCCCTGCCAAACCAAAAATAAAACTTTAACAATTACATTTCAGCCATAATTTTACAAACAGACATTCGTCCTGCGTTAATAATGAGCAGAAGTGGAAACTATGATTGAGAAAGAATAATGTAATTTAGCTTACATCTATTTATGTGAATTGGCTGTCTTTTACCGATGCAATTCATGTCATACAAACACATTCAAACACGCGTACGTGGCACACGGTGGCCAAAAAACACACACACGGCCAACTTTACATGCCTTTACATGACCAATCAATATATGACCAAGCCACAAATTGATAGAATAGAATATGAAAATAATAACTGTCCTACTCCTCTCCATCTCTCTCTCGCAACAAGGCAGTCCGACCAGTGTAGCGTAACGTTAGCTACAATTCTTCTCAGCGTATAATTTTTCCCAATTCCAGGTCCGTTGCTTGACTGCAGGCTACGTTTCGGTAGCTACAAGCACTTAGCACTGAACTGATCATTTTCCCAATTTCGCTTAACAAGGAGAGCGGCACTCCCCCGCATTCAACGACAAATTCGAACACTGCCTATGTGTGCTTATGGCAGTGAAGCATTCGAACACCGCCTGTGTGTGCTTATGGCAGTGAAGCATTCGAACACTGCCTGTGTGTGCTTATGGCAGTGAAGCATTCGAACACTGCCTGTGTGTGCTTATGGCAGTGAAGCATTCGAACACTGCCTATGTGTGCTTATGGCAGTGAAGCATTCGAACACTGCCTGTGTGTGCTTATGGCAGTGAAGCATTCGAACACTGCCTATGTGTGCTTATGGCAGTGAAGCATTCGAACACTGCCTGTGTGTGCTTATGGCAGTGAAGCATTCGAACACTGCCTATGTGTGCTTATGGCAGTGAAGCAGAGCTGAATTTGAATTTTAGTGAGATAAAGAGAGGGGGCAGAGAGAGGGGGAAGCGAGTGAGAAAAAAAAAAAAAAAAAGAGAAAACATTTTTTTTTTCTTTTCATTCCAGCCACATTCAGTGCTAAACCAATTCTGATTCTGGCAGGAGTATTATTCTTTATTATATTAGTAGTATTATTATTATATTCACGAGGACATCACAGCCCTTTTGGACTCAAACTCCTTTAGAGTCGAGTGAATATTTTACAGCCTGTCAACAAGAGAATAAAACTCACCAGCAATATTTATTCTACAAAAAATTATATGTAACCAATCCATTAATTGCCATTTAAAGCCCAGTGATTTATGTGATTGCAGTCATGACAACACTCTGGTACAGATAGAATTCCCCTGGGGGATAAATCAATGCAAATATATATGTATAGTATTGTATCGTAGCATACTTCAATACACGTCTAAATGTGAGCAAGGTGGTCATAGATGATATGGTCAGCATAACAAAAGAGAAACAGGGATGGGCGTAAAAGATAGGGGGCACTGTTCTGACAAAAGGCTTCCGTAAGATGCGCTCGCTCAGGGGTGTCAAACTCCAGTCCTGGAGGGGGCGCTGTGTCTGCAGGTTTAACTCCAGTCCTGGAGGGCCTCAGTGTCTCCAGGTTTTTGGTGTTTCAGCACACAAGAATAATTTAAGTCATTGATTGGCTAAAGAGTCCCCATATTGTGTTCTCAAGGCCTTAATTGGCAGGTGTTTGAAAGGAAACCACAAATACCTGCAGACATAGCGCCC
>CM040395.1:68390486-68420583 GCA_022702515.1 Ilyophis sp. 1 JC-2022 | reverse complement strand
ACAGGCTCGAGGAGTTGGAGAAGGAGGGAGGGATGGAGTGGTTGTCAGAAGAAGGGAGGGGGTACCCGGGCGGAGGCAGGAGGGATTTGGGATCGTTCTGGGGGGCGGGGGGCATGGGCGGGGTGCTGTGGTTTTGGTTCTGGGTGGTGGAGGAGGGGCGTCTCCGGGAGCGGAGGGCCTGTCTCTCACTCAGCTGGTTCCGAAGCTCCGACACCCTCTCTTCTTTCTGCGAGCAAGAGAGAGAGAGAGGGAGAGAGGGAGTGAGTGAGTGAGGGAGAGAAAGAAAGAAAGAGAAACAGACCGAAAGAGAGAGACACAACTGTTATAACTGTCATAACTGTCATTCTGCTCCTGAAGAGTGACTCAGCTGAATGCAGATCTTTCACATATCAGAGCCTGACATGGATTTACAACAGAATACAACAGACGAAACTGAAGAGAAGAATAAAAAAGAAAGACAGAGAGAAAGGGATGGAGGGAAGGAGGGGGAGAGGCGGGGAGGAGGGGAGAGGATACCTCTTGTATGATCTTCTGCAGTTCCTTATTCTCTCGCTCCAGCTGCCGTGACTTCTCCTCGTCGTTGTTGTTGGTGGACGAGCCCGTCTTTATGGTCTCCTGCTGCTCTGACTGCCACTCACCTCGAGTGATCAACCTGCGCATCTACGGTACCACAGAGATTCACTGTCAACCTGCGCATCCATGGTACCACAGAGACTCACTGTCAACCTGCGCATCTATGGTACCACAGAGACTTGCTGTAAAACTGCGCATCCATGGTATCACAGAGATTCACTGTCAACCTCATATCTATGGTACAACAGGGATTAACCGTCAACCTCATATCTATAATACCACAGAGGCTAACCGTCAACCTAATTTCTATGATACCACAGAGACTGTCAACCTGCGCATCCATGGTACCACAGAGACTTGCTATAAAACTGCACAGCCATGGTATCACAGAGATTCACTGTCAACCTCATATCTATGGTACAACAGGGATTAACCGTCAACCTCATATCTATAATACCACAGAGGCTAACCGTCAACCTAATTTCTATGATACCACAGAGACTGTCAACCTGCGCATCCATGGTACCACAGAGACTTGCTATAAAACTGCACAGCCATGGTATCACAAAGACTCACTGTCAACCTGTGCATCTACCAACACAGTAGCTGGTGGGTCTAAAGAATCAGTGGTACCACATCTACTGTATGGAAATGTCTACTGTTGGACTATCTAGAGTCAATGATTCAATGAGCTATACATCTATGGTACTGAAGAGACCATAGATATAGTCTACAGACTGTGGGGGAATGGCAACCTTCGGGGCGAAGAGCACAACCAGGGTGATGTAGACGGAGAAGACGATGGCCAGGGAGGCGAAAGCAAAGGACGCGTCCTGCTGGGAGGACAGGATCATGGTGACGGGAGCAGTGATCATACACAGCACCTGAGAAAGAGAGAGAGAGGGGGGGGGGGAGAGGGAGAGAGAGAGAGAGAGAGAGAGGGGGGGGGGGATAGGGAGAGAGTGAGAGAGAGAGAGGGAGAGAGAGAGAGGGGGGGTAGAGAGAGAGAGAGAGGGGGGAGAGAGAGAGAGGGGAGAAGAGAGAGAGAGAGGGGGGAGGGGGGGAAAGATAGAGAGAGAGAAAGAGGGGGGGTAGAAAGAGAGGGGGAGAGAGATAGAGAGGGGGGAAGAGAGAGAAAGAGAGAGAGAGAAAAGAGAGGGGGGAAAGATAGAGAGAGAGAGAGGGGGGGAAAGATAGAGAGAGATGGGGGGGAAGAGAGAGGGGGAGAGAGATAGAGATAGAGGGGGGGGAAGAGAGAGAGAGAGAGGGGGGGAGAGAGAGAGAGAGAGAGGGGGGGAGAGAGAGAGAGAGAGGGGGGATAGAGAGAGAGAGAGGGAGAGAGAGAGAGGGAGGGGGGTAGAGAGAGAGAGAGAGGGGGGGGAGAGAGAGAGAGGGGGGAGAGAGAGAGAGGGGAGAAGAGAGAGAGAGAGGGGGGGGAGGGGGGGAAAGATAGAGAGAGAGAAAGAGGGGGGTAGAAAGAGAGAGGGGGAGAGAGATAGAGAGAGAGAGGGGGGGGGAAGAGAGATAGATTTATTTATTATTTATTTATTTATTTACTATAATTATCAATACTGTATTGCTTTGGAAACATTGGAATGCCTTCCTTTCATGCCAATAAAGCACAATTGAAATTGAGATTAAATATTGAGTAAGAGAGAAAGAGAGAGAGATCTTAGGTTTTGAGGCTCACATAATTTTGATCAATATTGTCACACTCAGTTGTCAGTTTTCCACACTTCTGAGAGAAAGTTCCGGCACACGGGAGAAGTGATGGATGTTTTTGCAGGTTGAGTGGCAATAGAGTCTCTATTCTCTCAGTGACATTCTTCGCACAGACAGAAAAGATAAATGCTTCTCTGATTATTTTATAATGACAAACATTATTACTTCCACTTTGTCCTCTCTGTGAAAAGACTGACTGTCGTCTTTTTTATTTATTTCTCCCTTTCCATATTGTAACTGACCCTTTTATCTCAAAACCAAATGAATGTGGACAAAAAGAACATGGTTATTAACTTAAGAAAGTGTTGTTAGTGTTGGAACTTTTTTTAAATTCTGTATAAGGCACTGAAACACCAAATACATACACTAGCGTTCAAAAGTTTGGAATCACTGAGATTTTTATGTTTTTGAAAAAAAAAAACTTTTATTTACCAAGGTAGCATTAAATTGATTAAAAAATACAGTCAAGACATTTATAATGTTACAAACTTTCTATTTCATTCTATTTCTACTTTAGCAACTCAAAAAAAATACATTTTATAGCTTCATTAAACAGGAACAGCTGTGCTTAATATAATGGGAATGGTTTCTCTAGTACCAGATTAGCACGTTAGCATGATTACTGAAGGATGAGGTAACCCAGCATGTTGTTAGTACACTGGAGTACTGGCTGCTGAAAATGGGGCTTTGCAATCCTATGTAAAGATTGAACTAAAAAGCAGTTATTTCAAATGGTAAATTGTAACATTATTAATGTCGTGACTGTACTTTTTGATTAATTTAATGCCACCTTGGTGAATAAAAGGATAGATTTCTTTCAAAAGCATAACAATTAATTAGTGATTCAAGCATAAGTTTGACTTTTGAACGGTAGTGTATCCCTAAATGGGAGAATCACTTTGGAAGAGTTGAAATGCGAAATCCATCCTGGATGCTCTCCAATGTTTGAGAAGCATTTTGTGTTGGCTGCTTAAATGCAGTCAGAGTGTTTCGCTATAAAACATAAAGAAGCTTCAGGGCGCTAAAGAGGTTGCAAGCCGCGGACCTCGCCAGCGTGAATCACTGTGAAAAACCATTTTGTTTACTTGGCAGACAGGAAGCTTGCCAGACAGCGCCCGGATCGTTGACAGTGATCGATGAATCGAGGGTGTTCGGAGTTTCACTGCCACAGATCCCCCTAAATCGCTCATCGATGTTTAAATATAAACGGAGTGTACGAACACGCACACGCACACGACAGCACAGAGTTTTGTAACTGAGAGAGGGCGAGCGTACGAACATGCACACGGCAGCAACTGTTATATCTATGGTAGCATAGAGCCTGATCAACTGTTATATCTATGGTAGCATAGAGCCTGATCAACTGTTATATCTATGGTAGCATAGAGTCTGATCAACTGTTATATCTATGGTAGCACAGAGCCTGATCAACTGTTATATCTATGGTAGCATAGAGCCTGATCAACTGTTATACTATGGTAGCATAGAGCCTGATCAACTGTTATATCTATGGTAGCACAGAGCCTGATCAACTGTTATATCTATGTTAGCACAGAGCCTGAGCAACTGTTATATCTATGGTAGCATAGAGCCTGATCAACTGTTATATCTATGGTAGCATAGAGCCTGATCAACTGTTATATCTATGGTAGCATAGAGCCTGATCAACTGTTATATCTATGGTAGCACAGAGCCTGATCAACTGTTATATCTATGGTAGCATAGAGCCTGATCAACTGTTATATCTATGGTAGCACAGAGCCTAATCAACTGTTATATCTATGGTAGCATAGAGCCTGATCAACTGTTATATCTATGGTAGCACAGATCCTGATCAACTGTTATATCTATGGTAGCATAGTCGGAAATAAATCTATACATTTGTATGGTACCACTGGTAAATCTGTGCAGTCAGATAGTTCAGAAATATAATGATGATTAAAATTGCAGTAGGCAAGATGCTTTCAAGATAATTTTGGCAAAATTATTAAATTTACTCATTAAATTCCAACAGCTATAATAAATCAAGTGTTCTGGGAAAAAATATGGTTTCTGTGAGTGTCCTGGGATCTGTATTTCACAGTTAAAAAATCTCACCCCGGTTTTACAAATCAGGGCTAGCTATGTAGCTACCAATCAGGACAACTAACTACAAGCAAAAGATCCTCCCTTTAGAATAAACCCCTCCCTGTCTGCCCATCTCCGCGGGTGCACTGGAGCATAGTTTGGTGGGAGGGGCTAAGGCGATAAATAGGAGGAAGGAGAGCAAAAGTGGGAAGTCTTTTTGCCTTGTATATTTTCAAACTTGCCTACTGCAGCTTTAATATTGTGTGTTTTGGGGAAAAAGCTAGCTGGGGTTGCTATGAATCAGACCTGCCTCTCTCCACCAGGATTAAAACCAGAGAGCATTCAGCTGGAGCCAGAGCCCGAGATGGGTTTTGAGAATTTAACTCAGTCTCTCAGAGAGCATTCAGCTGGAGCCTGAGCCCGAGATGGGCTTTGAGAATTTAACTCAGTATCTCACTGGGGCTGGGGAAGAGAGAGAGAGAGGTGGAGAGAGAGGAGAGTGGTAGAGAGAGGTGGAAAGAGAGGAGAGAGGATAGGGGGAGAGAGCGAGAAAGAAAGGTAGAGTGAGGGAGAGGTGCGTGGAAAGAGAGAGAGAAAGAGAGATGGAGAGGTAGAGAGAGGTGGAAAGAGAGAGAGGTGGAAAGAGAGAGAGGTGAAGGGATGGGAGAGAGAGGAAGAGTGGAACAGGGGAGGGGAGAGAGAGGAAAAGAGAGAGGGAGAGAGAATGAGAAGGGAGAGGGAGAGAGATATGTGAAGTATAGGGTCTCCTCAGCATGACTACATTAGATGGGAAAAGCATCCAATATAAACCCTGCATGCAGAATTCTGTCAAAATATATTAAAGATACAAATCAAAGTACCACCCACCCAATGCATGTGCTTTCCACTGGTAATACATGTCCGAAATGGAGCACTACAATTCTGGCTGCATCTTAATTTAAGTCCCCATGATCCTTTGCAATGTAAGGCACTTCAAACCAAAGAGCTCAGCTCAGCAAATAGCCTCCTCAGTCAGCTGGTTCTGAAACTAACTACCCCAGTAACAGCTAGCATAAACCAGCTTCAAACAAGCAATGTAACTAACTACCCCAGTAACAGCTAACAAAAACCAGCTTCAAACAAGCAATGTAACTAACTACCCCAGTAACAGCTAACATAAACCAGCTTCAAACAAGCAATGCTGTAACTAACTACCCCTTTAACAGCTAACATAAACCAGCTTCAAACAAGCAATGCTGTAACTAACTACCCCAGTAACAGCTAACATAAACCAGCTTCAAACAAGCAATGCTGTAACTAACTACCCCTGTAACAGCTAACATAAACCAGCTTCAAACAAGCAATGCTGTAACTAACTACCCCAGTAACAGCTAACATAAACCAGCTTCAAACAAGCAATGCTGTAACTAACTACTCCAGTAACAGCTAACATAAACCAGCTTCAAACAAGCAATGCTGTAACTAACTACTCCAGTAACAGCTAACATAAACCAGCTTCAGATCAGCACTGCAGTAAGGCAGGCACACACAATCCAATCTTATCTTTCCGTGTGTTTGTTACTAGGAAACGCAACCTTCAATGCTTAACTTTAAACCATGTCCCTTCAAAAATATATCCTATTAATTTTGCCGTATGTAGCCTATGCAATATGTCACATTTAGACTATAATTATGTTCATACAGTTGAATGCATGCAGGAAATAACTCCGGTTCATACAGTTCAATGCATCAGGCAAAAAATAAATAATAAAAATGGTTGGCTCTCCTATGAGGTGGTAAACCCCCGCCCTCTAGGGGTGCCCGGGGTCACCGATGGCTTTGCTAAAGCGACACTGCAAAGCAGTGGCCATTTTTAATGTTAATTATGTGAGTAAAAAAAATCTGCCTTCATTCTGAAACAGTGATGGCGATCTGTAAAATATTGTAAGATGACTGTATATTTCCTCAAAACTATTCTCCAAACAGGATGTTGTTATCAACTCATTATTCCTCTGTTCCCCCTCAGTTTTTAGGTGCAGGTCGCCCTTGTTCTGAAACAGTAGCGGAAAAAATTACAGTTTACAGGCCACCACAGTTCATTTACCAGTAGGCCTATGTAATTTATCCCCTGCCAAACCAAAAATAAAACTTTAACAATTACATTTCAGCCATAATTTTACAAACAGACATTCGTCCTGCGTTAATAATGAGCAGAAGTGGAAACTATGATTGAGAAAGAATAATGTAATTTAGCTTACATCTATTTATGTGAATTGGCTGTCTTTTACCGATGCAATTCATGCAAACACATTCAAACACGCGTATGTGGCACACGGCGGCCAAAAAACACACACACGGCCAACTTTACATGCCTTTACATGACCAATCAATATATGACCAAGCCACAAATTGATAGAATAGAATATGAAAATAATAACTGTCCTACCCCTCTCCATCTCTCTCTCGCAACAAGGCGGTCCGACCACTGTAGCGTAACGTTAGCTACAATTCTTCTCAGCGTATAATTTTTCCCACTTCCAGGTCCGTTGCTTGACTGTAGGCTACGTTTCGGTAGCTACAAGCACTTAGCACTGAACTGATCATTTTCCCAATTTTGCTTAACAAGGGGAGCGGCACTCCCCCGCATTCAACGACAAATTCGAACACTGCCTATGTGTGCTTATGGCAGTGAAGCATTCGAACACTGCCTATGTGTGCTTATGGCAGTGAAGCATTCGAACACCGCCTGTGTGTGCTTATGGCAGTGAAGCATTCGAACACTGCCTATGTGTGCTTATGGCAGTGAAGCATTCGAACACCGCCTGTGTGTGCTTATGGCAGTGAAGCATTCGAACACTGCCTATGTGTGCTTATGGCAGTGAAGCATTCGAACACCGCCTGTGTGTGCTTATGGCAGTGAAGCATTCGAACACTGCCTGTGTGTGCTTATGGCAGTGAAGCATTCGAACACTGCCTGTGTGTGCTTATGGCAGTGAAGCATTCGAACACTGCCTATGTGTGCTTATGGCAGTGAAGCATTCGAACACTGCCTATGTGTGCTTATGGCAGTGAAGCATTCGAACACCGCCTGTGTGTGCTTATGGCAGTGAAGCATTCGAACACTGCCTATGTGTGCTTATGGCAGTGAAGCATTCGAACACTGCCTATGTGTGCTTATGGCAGTGAAGCATTCGAACACTGCCTGTGTGTGCTTATGGCAGTGAAGCATTCGAACACCGCCTGTGTGTGCTTATGGCAGTGAAGCATTCGAACACCGCCTGTGTGTGCTTATGGCAGTGAAGCATTCGAACACCGCCTATGTGTGCTTATGGCAGTGAAGCATTCGAACACCGCCTGTGTGTGCTTATGGCAGTGAAGCATTCGAACACCGCCTGTGTGTGCTTATGGCAGTGAAGCATTCGAACACTGCCTGTGTGTGCTTATGGCAGTGAAGCATTCGAACACCGCCTGTGTGTGCTTATGGCAGTGAAGCATTCGAACACCGCCTGTGTGTGCTTATGGCAGTGAAGCATTCGAACACCGCCTGTGTGTGCTTATGGCAGTGAAGCATTCGAACACCGCCTGTGTGTGCTTATGGCAGTGAAGCATTCGAACACTGCCTGTGTGTGCTTATGGCAGTGAAGCATTCGAACACTGCCTGTGTGTGCTTATGGCAGTGAAGCATTCGAACACTGCCTGTGTGTGCTTATGGCAGTGAAGCATTCGAACACCGCCTGTGTGTGCTTATGGCAGTGAAGCATTCGAACACTGCCTGTGTGTGCTTATGGCAGTGAAGCATTCGAACACTGCCTGTGTGTGCTTATGGCAGTGAAGCAGAGCTGAATTTGAATTTTAGTGAGATAAAGAGAGGGGGCAGAGAGAGGGGGAAGCGAGTGAGAAAAAAAAAAAAAAAAAGAGAAAACATTTTTTTTTTCTTTTCATTCCAGCCACATTCAGTGCTAAACCAATTCTGATTCTGGCAGGAGTATTATTCTTTATTATATTAGTAGTATTATTATTATATTCACGAGGACATCACAGCCCTTTTGGACTCAAACTCCTTTAGAGTCGAGTGAATATTTTACAGCCTGTCAACAAGAGAATAAAACTCACCAGCAATATTTATTCTACAAAAAATTATATGTAACCAATCCATTAATTGCCATTTAAAGCCCAGTGATTTATGTGATTACAGTCATGACAACACTCTGGTACAGATAGAATTCCCCTGGGGGATAAATCAATGCAAATATATATGTATAGTATTGTATCATAGCATACTTCAATACACGTCTAAATGTGAGCAAGGTGGTCATAGATGATATGGTCAGCATAACAAAAGAGAAACAGGGATGGGCGTAAAAGATAGGGGGCACTGTTCTGACAAAAGGCTTCCGTAAGATGCGCTCGCTCAGGGGTGTCAAACTCCAGTCCTGGAGGGGGCGCTCTGTCTGCAGGTTTAACTCCAGTCCTGGAGGGCCTCAGTGTCTCCAGGTTTTTGGTGTTTCAGCACACAAGAATAATTTAAGTCATTGATTGGCTAAAGAGTCCCCATATTGTGTTCTCAAGGCCTTAATTGGCAGGTGTTTGAAAGGAAACCACAAATACCTGCAGACATAGCGCCCTCTCCAGGACTGGAGTTAAACCTGCAGACACAGCGCCCCCTCCAGGACTGGGGTTTGACACCCCTGCCCGAGCTGCTCAAAGTTTTTCACGTCCCTGTCAGGTTCGCTGTTCTGGGTACCCCCACCCATATTTCTGTGCAGCCATACCATAATAAAACAGAGAATGTGCTGTTCTAGCATGCTAGCTAAAGTCTATTGCTAACATAATGTGGCTTAAGAGGGCAAATAATCCATCTAAGCATGAAAAACATACACAGGGGGCCCCCAGACCACCAGCATACACAGGGGGCCCCCAGACCACCAGCATACACAGGGGGCCCCCAGACCACCAGCATACACAGGGGGCCCCCAGACCACCAGCATACACAGGGGGCCCCCAGACCACCAGCATACACAGGGGGACCCCAGACCACCAGCATACACAGGGGGACCCCAGACCACCAGCATACACAGGGGGTCCCTGGCGCATTCTGAGGCATAGGGCTGTTTTTCAGACCCGGCTGGCTGTTTGAGCCCCAGCGGAGCTCGTCAGCCCAGCAGGCTGACAGGCACTCACCGAAACGTTGTAGATGGCCATTCCCACCGCTCGGTGATCGTTGATTTTCTCCGTGGAAACTGACTTGGTCTCGTAGGCCAAAAATATCCCCAGCAAAAGCAGCAGACCCTTATAGCCATAGACCACCCCTCGGAGAGAGAGACAAACACAAAGACTCTTTATCCTCACACCCTCACAGAAGCATCGTATTGCCAAAGCCAATCACTCACATGCACAATCACTTACATGCACAATCACTTACATGCACAATCACTTACATGCACAATCACTCACATGCACAATCACTTACATGCACAATCACTTACATGCACAATCACTTACATGCACAATCACTTACATGCACAATCACTTACATGCACAATCACTCACATGCACAATCACTTACATGCACAATCACTCACATGCACAATCACTTACATGCACAATCACTTACATGCACAATCACTTACATGCACAATCACTTACATGCACAATCACTTACATGCACAATCACTTACATGCACAATCACTTACATGCACAATCACTTACATGCACAATCACTTACATGCACAATCACTTACATGCACAATCACTCACATGCACAATCACTTACATGCACAATCACTTACATGCACAATCACTCACATGCACAATCACTCACATGCAGCACAACCAGAACGCAACAACAACAAACTACAAACAGATATTCATATTGACTGTTTTTCTTTATTTTTTTAAAAACAGCTATTCACACTCACAAGCCCACATTCAGACAGACAAACAGACAGATATAAATCATAGGATGTGTTCATTTGTAACTGTTATTTTTAAGTTAAGATTAAAAATGTTTTGCAATTGGAAGCTCGCAAATTGAAATACAGAAACCAACAGAGAGAGAAAAACAGGAACAAAGAGGCTGCGTCCCAATACTGGAAAAATGCATCCTCCTCTCCTCCACTACCACCTCCTCTCCTCCACTACCACCTCCTCTCTTCCACTACCACCTCCTCTCCTCCACTACCACCTCCTCTCTTCCACTACCACCTCCTCTCCTCCACTACCACCTCCTCTCTTCCACTACCACCTCCTCTCTTCCACTACCACCTCCTCTCCTCCACTACCACCTCCTCTCCTCCAATACCACCTCCTCTCCTCCACCTCCACTCCTCCACTACCACCTCGTCTCCTCCACTACCACCTCCTCTCCTCCACTACCACATCCTCTCCTCCACATCCTCTCCTCCACTACCACCTCGTCTCCTCCACTACCACCTCCTCTCCTCCAATACCACCTCCTCTCCTCCACTACCACCTCCTCTCCTCCACTACCACCTCCTCTCCTCCACTACCACCTCCTCTCCTCCACTACCACCTCCTCTCCTCCACTACCACCTCCTCTCCTCCACTACCATCTCTCCTCCACTACCATCTCCTCTCCTCCACTACCACCTCCTCTCCTCCACTACCACCTCCTCTCCTCCACTACCACCTCCTCTCCTCCACTACCACCTCCTCTCTTCCACTACCACCTCCTCTCCTCCACTACCACCTCCTCTCCTCCACTACCACCTCCTCTCCTCCACTACCAACTCCTTTCTTCCACTACCACCTCCTCTCCTCCACTACCACCTCCTCTCCTCCACTACCATCTCTCCTCCACTACCACCTCCTCTCCTCCACTACCACCTCCTCTCCTCCACTACCATCTCCTCTCCTCCACTACCATCTCCTCTCCTCCACTACCACCTCCTCTCCTCCACTACCATCTCCTCTCCTCCACTACCACCTCCTCTCCTCCACTACCACCTCCTCTCCTCCACTACCATCTCCTCTCCTCCACTACCACCTCCTCTCCTCCACTACCACCTCCTCTCCTCCACTACCACCTCCTCTCCTCCACATCCTCTCCTCCACTACCACCTCGTCTCCTCCACTACCACCTCCTCTCCTCCAATACCACCTCCTCTCCTCCACTACCACCTCCTCTCTTCCACTACCACCTCCTCTCCTCCACTACCACCTCCTCTCCTCCACTACCACCTCCTCTCCTCCACTACCATCTCTCCTCCACTACCACCTACTCTCCTCCACTACCATCTCCTCTCCTCCACTACCACCTCCTCTCCTCCACTACCACCTCCTCTCCTCCACTACCACCTCCTCTCCTCCACTACCACCTCCTCTCTTCCACTACCACCTCCTCTCCTCCACTACCACCTCCTCTCCTCCACTACCAACTCCTTTCTTCCACTACCACCTCCTCTCCTCCACTACCACCTCCTCTCCTCCACTACCAACTCCTTTCTTCCACTACCACCTCCTCTCCTCCACTACCACCTCCTCTCCTCCACTACCATCTCCTCTCCTCCACTACCACCTCCTCTCCTCCACTACCACCTCCTCTCCTCCACTACCACCTCCTCTCTTCCACTACCACCTCCTCTCTTCCACTACCACCTCCTCTCCTCCACTACCACCTCCTCTCCTCCACTACCAACTCCTTTCTTCCACTACCACCTCCTCTCCTCCACTACCACCTCCTCTCCTCCACTACCACCTCCTCTCCTCCACTACCATCTCCTCTCCTCCACTACCACCTCCTCTCCTCCACTACCACCTCCTCTCCTCCACTACCATCTCTCCTCCACTACCACCTCCTCTCTTCCACTACCACCTCCTCTCTTCCACTACCACCTCCTCTAATCCTTTCCTCCACTACCACCTCCTCTCCAACTTTCCTCCACTACCACCTCCTCTCCTCCACTACCACCTCCTCTCCTCCATGCCCCGGAAACGGATCGTTGTGTTTTAATCTAATGTTGCTGATTACATCTTTATTACATATTAATGGTTACATATTAATGAATACCTCGATGCAAACCGCAATGTCAGGTACATTGTATACTGCATACTGAACATGCAAATACTTGTACTTGAAACATACAGGCTATTTTGCATACTTCCTTGTAGTAAATGAGTGGAGAAAAAGAGGTGGGCAGTGAAGAATATTGGGACGCACCCAGAGAAAGGCTGACAGAGAGACTTAAGGGAATCAGGCAGTACGAGGCAAACTCAGAGACAGTGATGGAGGGAGTCTGCCTCTGCAGCCCAAAGCAGTCAGTCAGATGCTCCTCTTCCCTTTAACCTGACACATGCAGCCAAACACAGAGAACACATTTCCCAAAAATAGCACTAATCCACTGCCAGCCACCCCTAGAGCCCCCCACCCCAACACACAATGCAGGCAATCAAGGCCCCAATGAATGAAACCACAAATCTTCTACAGTAACCAGATGCAAAAATCCAGTATTCCCTCACAGATTCTCTACAGTAACCAGATGCACAGATCCAGTATTCCCTCACAAATTATCTACAGTAACCAGATGCACATATCCAGTATTCCTTCACAGATTATCTACAGTAACCAGATGCACAGATCCAGTATTCTCTCACAGATTATCTACAGTAACCAGATGCACAGATCCAGTATTCTCTATAGTAACCAGATGCACAGATCCAGTATTTTCTCACAGATTATCTACAGTAACCAGATGAACAGATCCAGTAATCTCTCAGTGATTATCTACAGTAACCAGATGAACAGAACCAGTATTCCCTCAGTAACCAGATGGTAAGATTCCCTCACAGATTCTCTTTGTTAACAAGACTCAGCCCCTGTCATTAGCGGGAGTTCCCAGTGCTATACCACAGCTTGTGAATGTTCCTGATAAAACGTGCACACGGGCAGAACACCTAGGAACCGATCTACCAGGGCATGGAAAGACAGAGACAGACACAATGACAGACAGACAGAAGAAGGGATGAAGGTTGGTGTTACCTAGCCAGGTGTTTATCTTCTCTGAGCTGCAATGCTCCAGCAGGGGCTGGATCAGGACGTCCAGGTCCCCCTTCGGTGCCTCTCTGGTGAACTTCTACTGAGAGGAATGGCCAGTCAGCACAACATCACCACAATACATTTAAACACATACAACATTAAAACACTACATATATACCTTACAAATATATACAACATTACCCCATTACATATATGACATTACAAACAGATAAAACATTAAATATAGACACGCACACACACACACACACACACACACACACACACATACACACCTCTACAGTGATGTGCAGAGGATCTACAATCTGCCAGATCATGAGGGACAGGATGTCGATGACCAGCAACACCCCAACAGTGGCATAGAGTTTCCAGGGCTCCAGGTGCTGCTGGGATACAGGAAGACCAACCATCAATCTCATTAACAGCAGCACAATCCTCAGATCTGTAAGCCGCAGTATGAGGTATTGATTTTACCCCCCCCCCCCCGGTCTCTGACATCGCTGGATTTGAGCTATGATTACACAACACCAGAGAGATATTCATTTGAAAAGGAAGAGGAATGACACTTGGCTAGTTCCACGTTAGAAAGAAATAGCGCGGCGTCCAGTACTGCACACAGTCCCCTGTACCATCATGATATATCGTCTTCCCTTCAGTTCAACACAATACATACTGCCTTTATTTATCCCCATAAAGCCTGTGCTTATTTTCAAACTAAACCAAGCCCAGAGAAAGATTATCAACCAGTCTAAACTAAACCAAGCCCAGAGAAAGATTATCAACCAGTCTAAACTAAACCAAGCCCAGAAAAAGATTATCAACCAGTCTAAACTAAACCAAGCCCAGAGAAAGATTATCAACCAGTCTAAACTAAACCAAGCCCAGAGAAAGATTATCAACCAGTCTAAACTAAACCAAGCCCAGAGAAAGATTATCAACCAGTCTAAACTAAACCAAGCCCAGAGAAAGATTATCAACCAGTCTAAACTAAACCAAGCCCAGAGAAAGATTATCAACCAGTCTAAACTAAACCAAGCCCAGAGAAAGATTATCAACCAGTCTAAACTAAACCAAGCCCAGAGAAAGATTATCAACCAGTCTAAACTAAACCAAGCCCAGAGAAAGATTATCAACCAGTCTAAACTAAACCAAGCCCAGAGAAAGATTATCAACCAGTCTAAACTAAACCAAGCCCAGAGAAAGATTATCAACCAGTCTAAACTAAACCAAGCCCAGAGAAAGATTATCAACCAGTCTAAACTAAACCAAGCCCAGAGAAAGATTATCAACCAGTCTAAACTAAACCAAGCCCAGAGAAAGATTATCAACCAGTCTAAACTAAACCAAGCCCAGAGAAAGATTATCAACCAGTCTAAACTAAACCAAGCCCAGAGAAAGATTATCAACCAGTCTAAACTAAACCAAGCCCAGAGAAAGATTATCAACCAGTCTAAACTAAACCAAGCCCAGAGAAAGATTATCAACCAGTCTAAACTAAACCAAGCCCAGAGAAAGATTATCAACCAGTCTAAACTAAACCAAGCCCAGAGAAAGATTATCAACCAGTCTAAACTAAACCAAGCCCAGAGAAAGATTATCAACCAGTCTAAACTAAACCAAGCCCAGAGAAAGATTATCAACCAGTCTAAACTAAACCAAGCCCAGAGAAAGATTATCAACCAGTCTAAACTAAACCAAGCCCAGAGAAAGATTATCAACCAGTCTAAACTAAACCAAGCCCAGAGAAAGATTATCAACCAGTCTAAACTAAACCAAGCCCAGAGAAAGATTATCAACCAGTCTAAACTAAACCAAGCCCAGAGAAAGATTATCAACCAGTCTAAACTAAACCAAGCCCAGAGAAAGATTATCAACCAGTCTAAACTAAACCAAGCCCAGAGAAAGATTATCAACCAGTCTAAACTAAACCAAGCCCAGAGAAAGATTATCAACCAGTCTAAACTAAACCAAGCCCAGAGAAAGATTATCAACCAGTCTAAACTAAACCAAGCCCAGAGAAAGATTATCAACCAGTCTAAACTAAACCAAGCCCAGAGAAAGATTATCAACCAGTCTAAACTAAACCAAGCCCAGAGAAAGATTATCAACCAGTCTAAACTAAACCAAGCCCAGAGAAAGATTATCAACCAGTCTAAACTAAACCAAGCCCAGAGAAAGATTATCAACCAGTCTAAACTAAACCAAGCCCAAAGAAAGATTATCAACCAGTCTAAACTAAACCAAGCCCAGAGAAAGATTATCAACCAGTCTAAACTAAACCAAGCCCAGAGAAAGATTATCAACCAGTCTAAACTAAACCAAGCCCAGAGAAAGATTATCAACCAGTCTAAACTAAACCAAGCCCAGAGAAAGATTATCAACCAGTCTAAACTAAACCAAGCCCAGAGAAAGATTATCAACCAGTCTAAACTAAACCAAGCCCAGAGAAAGATTATCAACCAGTCTAAACTAAACCAAGCCCAGAGAAAGATTATCAACCAGTCTAAACTAAACCAAGCCCAGAGAAAGATTATCAACCAGTCTAAACTAAACCAAGCCCAGAGAAAGATTATCAACCAGTCTAAACTAAACCAAGCCCAGAGAAAGATTATCAACCAGTCTAAACTAAACCAAGCCCAGAGAAAGATTATCAACCAGTCTAAACTAAACCAAGCCCAGAGAAAGATTATCAACCAGTCTAAACTAAACCAAGCCCAGAGAAAGATTATCAACCAGTCTAAACTAAACCAAGCCCAGAGAAAGATTATCAACCAACCAGTCTAAACTAAACCAAGCCCAGAGAAAGATTATCAACCAGTCTAAACTAAACCAAGCCCAGAGAAAGATTATCAACCAGTCTAAACTAAACCAAGCCCAGAGAAAGATTATCAACCAGCCGAAACTAAACCAAGCCCAGAGAAAGATTATCAACCAGTCTAAACTAAACCAAGCCCAGAGAAAGATTATCAACCAGTCTAAACTAAACCAAGCCCAGAGAAAGATTATCAACCAGTCTAAACTAAACCAAGCCCAGAGAAAGATTATCAACCAGTCTAAACTAAACCAAGCCCAGAGAAAGATTATCAACCAGTCTAAACTAAACCAAGCCCAGAGAAAGATTATCAACCAGTCTAAACTAAACCAAGCCCAGAGAAAGATTATCAACCAGTCTAAACTAAACCAAAGCCAGAGAAAGATTATCAACCAGTCTAAACTAAACCAAGCCCAGAGAAAGATTATCAACCAGTCTAAACTAAACCAAGCCCAGAGAAAGATTATCAACCAGTCTAAACTAAACCAAGCCCAGAGAAAGATTATCAACCAGTCTAAACTAAACCAAGCCCAGAGAAAGATCAGCCACAAGATCTAAACGGTGACCAGAGAAAGATGAAGGGTTTTCAGAGAGTTTTGAGAGGACAGATCGCTTTTCCCAGCAGAAACCTGGCTGATCTGGGAGCTCATTACCTGGATGATCTGGGAGCTCATTACCTGGCTGATCTGGGAGCTCATTACCTGGCTGATCTGGGAGCTCATTACCTGGCTGATCTGGGAGCTCATTACCTGGCAGACGACGGGAAACTGAGCTCATTACCTGGCAGACGCAAATGCATACCAAACGTTACTGTTGTAGATGGTGGTTAATTGATTGGTTGGTTGGTTGAGGGTTGGCGTACGCAGTGCATACCAAACGTTACTGTTGTAGATGGTGGTTAATTGATTGGTTGGTTGGTTGGGGGTTGGTTGGGGGTTGGGCGCTGGCGTACGCAGCGCATACCGAACGTTACTGTTGTAGATGTTGGTTAATTGATTGGTTAGTTGGTTGGGGGTTGGGGCGTGGCGTAGCGCATACCGAACGTTACTGTTGTAGATGTGGGTTAATTGATTGGTTAGTTGGTCAGGGGGTTGGTTGGGGGGTTGGTTGGGGGTTGGGGGCTGGCGTAGCGCATACCGAACGTTACTGTTGTAGATGTGGGTTAATTGATTGGTTAGTTGGTCAGGGGGTTGGTTGGGGGTTGGTTGGGAGTTGGGGGGTGGCGTAGCGCATACCGAACATTACTGTTGTAGATGTTGGTTATTTGATTGGTTGGTTGGTTGGGGGGTTGGTTGGGGGTTGGGGGGTGGCGTAGCGCATACCGAACGTTACTGTTGTAGATGTTGGTTAATTGATTGGTTGGTTGGTTGGGGGGTTGGTTGGGGGTTGGTTGGGAGTTGGGGGGTGGCGTAGCGCATACCGAACGTTACTGTTGTAGATGTTGGTTAATTGGATTGGTTGGTTGGTTGGGAGTTGGGGGGTGGCGTAGCGCATACCGAACGTTACTGTTGTAGATGTTGAAGGTGAGGCACACGATGCCCAGAAGAATTCCAAGGCCAGCGAAGACTGACACAGAGACGAAGAGCTTCTGTGACAGAAAGCGGAACTCCTCAATAACCACAGTCTGATCAGCTGGGGGCCCAGGACCTGGGGGGGGGGGGGGGGGGGGGGGGAAGAGAGAGAGAGATTAACTACAACGTTGACATCTTAGTCCAGAATAAACCAAATTGTATTTGAGCTGAAAGCAAACCTACATATCAGTGTATCAGTTACATAGCAAGGAGACACTATTCCCGTAAATTATGAAAGCGTTCAGGGGGGGGGGGGGTTAGGTAAGAACTGAGAGGCACATTAACCATTAACACTGCACTGAGAGAGAGGGTTAATACAGTATATACACACTGACTGACTGCACACTACAGTACATTAACACTGCACTGAGAGAGAGGGTTAATACAGTATATACACACTGACTGCACACTACAGTACATTAACACTGCACTGAGAGAGAGGGTTAATACAGTATATACACACTGACTGACTGCACACTACAGTACATTAACACTGCACTGAGAGAGAGGGTTAATACAGTATATACACACTGACTGACTGCACACTACAGTACATTAACACTGCACTGAGAGAGAGGGTTAATACAGTATATACACACTGACTGACTGCACACTACAGTACATTAACACTGCACTGAGAGAGAGGGTTAATACAGTATATACACACTGACTGACTGCACACTACAGTACATTAACACTGCACTGAGAGAGAGGGTTAATACAGTATATACACACTGACTGACTGCACACTACAGTACATTAACACTGCACTGAGAGAGAGAGGGTTAATACAGTATATACACACTGACTGACTGCACACTACAATACATTAACACTGCACTGAGAGAGAGAGGGTTAATACAGTATATACACACTGACTGACTGCACACCACAGTACATTAACACTGCACTGAGAGAGAGGGTTAATACAGTATATACACACTGACTGACTGCACACTACAGTACATTAACACTGCACTGAGAGAGAGGGTTAATACAGTATATACACACTGACTGACTGCACACTACAGTACATTAACACTGCACTGAGAGAGAGGGTTAATACAGTATATACACACTGACTGACTGCACACCACAGTACATTAACACTGCACTGAGAGAGAGGGTTAATACAGTATATACACACTGACTGACTGCACACTACAGTACATTAACACTGCACTGAGAGAGAGGGTTAATACAGTATATACACACTGACTGACTGCACACTACAGTACATTAACACTGCACTGAGAGAGAGGGTTAATACAGTATATACACACTGACTGCACACCACAGTACATTAACACTGCACTGAGAGAGAGCGCGAGAGAGAGAAAGAGAGAGCATTTCCTTTCTAAAAGTGAAAGATAAAAACTAATTTGAAACAATTTCTTCCCAAAAATCACAAAAAACAACTATATCCAGATTTTCCAGACCTGATATTTATTAAATTAATAAAATAAATTCCCTCCTGGGAGAGGAGAAGTATTCTGCTCATTTGGCTGCAGGTTATGTAGCTTCTTGCCACAGCCAGAGAGACAGCAGTGACCTGTTTAAAAATGTCTAAAACAATTATTTATAGTTCATGATTGTTACCATTATTACCATTTTATTCTACTTTGTGTGCTTTCGCAATATAAAAAAAGATATTAAAAATATGTCATGCCAATAAAGCAAATTTAATTGAATTGAAAGAAAGAGCTGGAGGCATATATTAACAGAGCTGAGTGCCAGAATGCACTCAATTAGAGAGGGAAAGACAGAGAGAGAGAGGGAGAGAGAGAGAGAGAGGGAGGGAGAGAGGGAAAGAGAGAGAGAGAAAGGGAGGGACAGAGAGAGGGGGATGGAGAGACAGAGAGAGAGGTACTTGTGTACTTCTTCCTAAATTGTGAAAAATTTTAAAATATTGTGTGTGTGTGTGTGTGTGTGTGTGTGTGTGCATACCTGCGTGTGCCTATGTGTGTGTGTGTGTGTGCATACCTGTCTGTGCCTATGTGTGTGTGTGTGTGTGTGTGTTTGTGTTTGTGTGTGAGTGTTTTGTGTGTATGTGTATGTGTGTGTGTGCGTGTGTGTCTGTGAGTGGTGTCTGTTCGCAGTGTTTTAAAAGCCTCTTTCTGCCCTTGATGGAGCAATCAGGACAGGGGTGTTACCATGGAGACCATGCTCCATAACGGTTGCCATGGTGACGGGGGGGGGGGGGGGGGGGGGGGCAGAGCACCATGCGCTGGTTGTTGATGGTGACCAGGGCTCAGAGTAACAGAAGGGAGTCAGTTGGAAAGAATGGGGGGTGCAGACAGAGACGAGGTATTCGGGGTGAGACAGAATCTAAGTACACCGCAGTCCTTAAACAGACGACACAGTCCAACAGCACTGTGGAGAAGAGGGGCCTTGCCTCATAACCCAGAATGCACAGCTGCCCCGAGAGAGAGAGAGAGAGAGGGAGAGAGAGAGAGGGGAGGGGAGGGAGGGAGAGAGAGAGGGCGGGAGGGAGAGAGCGAGAGAGAGAGAGAGGGGAGGGGAGGGAGGGAGAGAGAGAGGGCGGGAGGGAGAGAGAGAGAGAGAAAGAGAAAAAGAGAGAAAGAGAGAAAGAGGGGGAGAGAGGGAGGGAGGGAGAGGGGGAAGGAGGTAGGGATTGAAGAAGACAGAGAGAGAGAAACATATTTCTCTCGATTCCATTAATATTTGTCCTGAACTTATTTGTTTTAAAATTTTGTGGGCAGAGTTGCTGTACTTGACCGAACCGTGCTCGTAAAGAGAGCGGATAGAAACGCAGCAGCCTGCAGCTTTGCTTAATTTTGCAGATCTACAGTCAGGTCCATAAGTATTTGGACAGTGTCACAATTTTTGTTGTTTTGGCTCTGTACTCCAGCACATTGGATTTTAAATGGAACATTGACTATGAGGTTAAAGACTTTCAGCTTTAATTTGAGGGTTTTTAATCCATATCGGGTGAACAGTGTAGCAATTGTAGCCATTTTTATACATAGTCCCCATTTTAGGAGACCAAAAGTAATTGGACAAATGAACATAACCTTTAATAAATTTATAATATTTCATATTTGGTTGCATATCCTTTGCATGTCATGACTTCTTGATGTTTGTGACCCAAAAACATCAAAAGACTCTTGATATCTTATTTTCAGGTACTCTTACAAGCGATACTATAACCTCTCTGCATTTGAATGGATCTCTATGGGAATTGGGGGGTTGGACTAGATTAAGATGTAAATTGCACTGGAACAGTATGGAACACATGGTTGGCTAAATGGCTGTAAGTCATCAAGGGTCTGAGGTATCAAACTAGGCTCAAACCATCACTATGCGATATGCAGTAGATATGGATGGATCACTTAAACGTTGTTTCTCCTGACAAATTTTCCCATTGAACTCTATGGAAAAATGATTCAGGAGAATAAACCCTTATCTTGCAGCAGAGTGATGGTTCGACACTCGTGACAAGTCTCAAACAATATTAAATATGATAACTTTATTAAAGTTTATGTTAATTTATCCAATTACTTTTGGTCCCCTAAAAAAGGGGGGGGGGACTATGTATTAAATTGGTTACAACTGCTACACCGTTCACCCGATATGGATGTAAAAATGTTCAAATTAAAGCTGAAAGTCTGCACTTTAACTTCATAGTGACCGTTCCATTTAAAATGCAATGTGCTGGAGTACCGAGCCAAAACAACAAAAATGGTGTCGCTGTCGATCAGAGTCGAAGGACCAGCTGGTTGACAGGGGAATGCTGATCAGATCCAGGTCGTTGGTTTTTAACGCTCCCTTTATTTCGACTGGAGGGACAGCCGTGCCTGTCTGGGGTAAAACTGCATTCCCGTTCGGTTTCACTCTCAGGTCTGTTGCACATTATTTCCAGGGCTTTAACCACAGAGGAACCAGCTGGGCCATGGGGGGGAGGGGACAGCTGCCATGGCGATCATGCATGGTCACACAGCCAGGTCGGCGTAGTCACGCGTCGAGTGCCTAAACGCCCTGCTGCAGCCGAAAACGTGGTCACGCGTTAAGCACAGAAACACCCTCATGCTGCATTTACGGGTTACACTTTTTCACGTCACTTCATCTCCAACAGGAACGGTGCAATGTATGCTGGGAATTGTAGTACAAGTACAAGAGACCGTGGGGTCCTGCTTGGAGACCAGCCAACTCGGATTCACTCCAGTTTATATGGACGGTCAGGAGAAAAGCAGCGATTGGCCGGTTCCAGTCCAGCCCAGTTATGCTCTGATCCAGTACTTTCTGAGCACATCCTAAACAGTTTGGCTTTGTAATTAGATACACTGCAGCTGAAGAGAAAACTCTCTGCTTGTACAGTTACACCCAGGAGAGAAGCGACGGTTTGCAAGAGATGCACATGAGTGGCTGCAATTTGCCCAAAAATGCACTTTCCCAGAGGAGCGCCCCCTCCGCCCCCTCCGCCCCCACCGCCCCCTCCGCCTGCGATACATCCGTGGAGTTCTTTTAAATCCAAATGTAACTCTGAATAGAAAATGGAAAAGCCTCTGAAAGGGCTTGATGTGCAGCAAACAAACGAAATAAATAAATAAATAAATAAATAAATAAATAAAAAGGAAGAAAAAGAAGTGAAGAGAAGAGAAAAGGCACTGAAAGAAAGAGAGACGTTTAGACGCACAGGAGGCTCCCAGGGGAGAAGCCTCCGGGTCATTACAATGCAGGGGTGTGTTCACGCATCGCATCCCCCAATTATATCCATGGCACTGTTACCATGGAGATCCTCAGCCCAGAGTACATTTAATAAACTGAAAATTCCGGCGAAACAAACATTATTTCTAGAAACAGACAGAAGATTAGGCAATGGTAATGAAAGAAGGCAACAGCATAACGCACCTAATTATCATTTTTTACACGAAAGCAAAAAGACATTTGGTACGGGACGGGTAAACGGCAATCGAAAGATCTTATTTTTGGGGTTTTTTTCATAACCAATTTCTCACTGTTCTCTGATCTAAAAAATAGGAAAACTTAAAAACTGATCAAATACCAGATAAAAACCTGAGAGAAAGAGAGAGAAAGAGAGAGGGAGAGAGAGAGAGAGAGAGAGAGAAGCACTTGTGGAATATTAGATGGGGGAGAGACTTTTATGACTTTTGATGTTCCTTTATTGAAACATGAAATACAAAACCTTACCCCACAATCACTCTAAAACCTATCCCACTCCCCTATGTACAAAGCCAATCATGCTCAAACTCCCCCACTCAGCTTAAACACGTCTCCATCTCTTCTTTTTACTCCCCTAAGGCGCGTAGAGACATAACCCTTAAACAGCTTCCACAGCATGCGGATCTGTAAAATACTCAAATTCTCCTCTCAGCAGAGACATAACCCTTAAACAGCTGCAGCGGATCTGTAGACCCACTACCTCTCAGCAGAGACATAACCCTTAAACAGCTGCAGCGGATCTGTAGACCCACTACCTCGCAGCAGAGACATAACCCTTAAACAGCTGCAGCGGATCTGTAGACCCACTACCTCTCAGCAGAGACATAACCCTTAAACAGCTGCAGCGGATCTGTAGACCCACTACCTCTCAGCAGAGACATAACCCTTAAACAGCTGCAGCGGATCTGTAGACCCACTACCTCTCAGCAGAGACATAACCCTTAAACAGCTGCAGCGGATCTGTAGACCCACTACCTCTCAGCAGAGACATAACCCTTAAACAGCTGCAGCGGATCTGTAGACCCACTACCTCTCAGCAGAGACATAACCCTTAAACAGCTGCAGCGGATCTGTAGACCCACTACCTCTCAGCAGAGACATAACCCTTAAACAGCTGCAGCGGATCTGTAGACCCACTACCTCTCAGCAGAGACATAACCCTTAAACAGCCGCAGCGGATCTGTAGACCCACTACCTCTCAGCAGAGACATAACCCTTAAACAGCTGCAGCGGATCTGTAGACCCACTACCTCTCAGCAGAGACATAACCCTTAAACAGCTGCAGCGGATCTGTAGACCCACTACCTCTCAGCAGAGACATAACCCTTAAACAGCTGCAGCGGATCTGTAGACCCACTACCTCTCAGCAGAGACATAACCCTTAAACAGCTGCAGCGGATCTGTAGACCCACTACCTCTCAGCAGAGACATAACCCTTAAACAGCTGCAGCGGATCTGTAGACCCACTACCTCTCAGCAGAGACATAACCCTTAAACAGCTGCAGCGGATCTGTAGACCCACTACCTCTCAGCAGAGACATAACCCTTAAACAGCTGCAGCGGATCTGTAGACCCACTACCTCTCAGCAGAGACATAACCCTTAAACAGCCGCAGCGGATCTGTAGACCCACTACCTCTCAGCAGAGACATAACCCTTAAACAGCTGCAGCGGATCTGTAGACCCACTACCTCTCAGCAGAGACATAACCCTTAAACAGCTGCAGCGGATCTGTAGACCCACTACCTCTCAGCAGAGACATAACCCTTAAACAGCTGCAGCGGATCTGTAGACCCACTACCTCTCAGCAGAGACATAACCCTTAAACAGCTGCAGCGGATCTGTAGACCCACTACCTCTCAGCAGAGACATAACCCTTAAACAGCTGCAGCGGATCTGTAGACCCACTACCTCTCAGCAGAGACATAACCCTTAAACAGCTGCAGCGGATCTGTAGACCCACTACCTCTCAGCAGAGACATAACCCTTAAACAGCTGCAGCGGATCTGTAGACCCACTACCTCTCAGCAGAGACATAACCCTTAAACAGCCGCAGCGGATCTGTAGACCCACTACCTCTCAGCAGAGACATAACCCTTAAACAGCTGCAGCGGATCTGTAGACCCACTACCTCTCAGCAGAGACATAACCCTTAAACAGCTGCAGCGGATCTGTAGACCCACTACCTCTCAGCAGAGACATAACCCTTAAACAGCTGCAGCGGATCTGTAGACCCACTACCTCTCAGCAGAGACATAACCCTTAAACAGCTGCAGCGGATCTGTAGACCCACTACCTCTCAGCAGAGACATAACCCTTAAACAGCTGCAGCGGATCTGTAGACCCACTACCTCTCAGCAGAGACATAACCCTTAAACAGCTGCAGCGGATCTGTAGACCCACTACCTCTCAGCAGAGACATAACCCTTAAACAGCTGCAGCGGATCTGTAGACCCACTACCTCTCAGCAGAGACATAACCCTTAAACAGCTGCAGCGGATCTGTAGACCCACTACCTCTCAGCAGAGACATAACCCTTAAACAGCTGCAGCGGATCTGTAGACCCACTACCTCTCAGCAGAGACATAACCCTTAAACAGCGGATCTGTAGACCCACTACCTCTCAGCAGAGACATAACCCTTAAACAGCTGCAGCGGATCTGTAGACCCACTACCTCTCAGCAGAGACATAACCCTTAAACAGCTGCAGCGGATCTGTAGACCCACTACCTCTCAGCAGAGACATAACCCTTAAACAGCTGCAGCGGATCTGTAGACCCACTACCTCTCAGCAGAGACATAACCCTTAAACAGCTGCAGCGGATCTGTAGACCCACTACCTCTCAGCAGAGACATAACCCTTAAACAGCTGCAGCGGATCTGTAGACCCACTACCTCTCAGCAGAGACATAACCCTTAAACAGCTGCAGCGGATCTGTAGACCCACTACCTCTCAGCAGAGACATAACCCTTAAACAGCTGCAGCGGATCTGTAGACCCACTACCTCTCAGCAGAGACATAACCCTTAAACAGCTGCAGCGGATCTGTAGACCCACTACCTCTCAGCAGAGACATAACCCTTAAACAGCTGCAGCGGATCTGTAGACCCACTACCTCTCAGCAGAGACATAACCCTTAAACAGCTGCAGCGGATCTGTAGACCCACTACCTCTCAGCAGAGACATAACCCTTAAACAGCTGCAGCGGATCTGTAGACCCACTACCTCTCAGCAGAGACATAACCCTTAAACAGCTGCAGCGGATCTGTAGACCCACTACCTCTCAGCAGAGACATAACCCTTAAACAGCTGCAGCGGATCTGTAGACCCACTACCTCTCAGCAGAGACATAACCCTTAAACAGCTGCAGCGGATCTGTAGACCCACTACCTCTCAGCAGAGACATAACCCTTAAACAGCTGCAGCGGATCTGTAGACCCACTACCTCTCAGCAGAGACATAACCCTTAAACAGCTGCAGCGGATCTGTAGACCCACTACCTCTCAGCAGAGACATAACCCTTAAACAGCTGCAGCGGATCTGTAGACCCACTACCTCTCAGCAGAGACATAACCCTTAAACAGCTGCAGCGGATCTGTAGACCCACTACCTCTCAGCAGAGACATAACCCTTAAACAGCTGCAGCGGATCTGTAGACCCACTACCTCTCAGCAGAGACATAACCCTTAAACAGCTGCAGCGGATCTGTAGACCCACTACCTCTCAGCAGAGACATAACCCTTAAACAGCTGCAGCGGATCTGTAGACCCACTACCTCTCAGCAGAGACATAACCCTTAAACAGCTGCAGCGGATCTGTAGACCCACTACCTCTCAGCAGAGACATAACCCTTAAACAGCTGCAGCGGATCTGTAGACCCACTACCTCTCAGCAGAGACATAACCCTTAAACAGCTGCAGCGGATCTGTAGACCCACTACCTCTCAGCAGAGACATAACCCTTAAACAGCTGCAGCGGATCTGTAGACCCACTACCTCTCAGCAGAGACATAACCCTTAAACAGCTGCAGCGGATCTGTAGACCCACTACCTCTCAGCAGAGACATAACCCTTAAACAGCTGCAGCGGATCTGTAGACCCACTACCTCTCAGCAGAGACATAACCCTTAAACAGCTGCAGCGGATCTGTAGACCCACTACCTCTCAGCAGAGACATAACCCTTAAACAGCTGCAGCGGATCTGTAGACCCACTACCTCTCAGCAGAGACATAACCCTTAAACAGCTGCAGCGGATCTGTAGACCCACTACCTCTCAGCAGAGACATAACCCTTAAACAGCTGCAGCGGATCTGTAGACCCACTACCTCTCAGCAGAGACATAACCCTTAAACAGCTGCAGCGGATCTGTAGACCCACTACCTCTCAGCAGAGACATAACCCTTAAACAGCTGCAGCGGATCTGTAGACCCACTACCTCTCAGCAGAGACATAACCCTTAAACAGCTGCAGCGGATCTGTAGACCCACTACCTCTCAGCAGAGACATAACCCTTAAACAGCTGCAGCGGATCTGTAGACCCACTACCTCTCAGCAGAGACATAACCCTTAAACAGCTGCAGCGGATCTGTAGACCCACTACCTCTCAGCAGAGACATAACCCTTAAACAGCTGCAGCGGATCTGTAGACCCACTACCTCTCAGCAGAGACATAACCCTTAAACAGCTGCAGCGGATCTGTAGACCCACTACCTCTCAGCAGAGACATAACCCTTAAACAGCTGCAGCGGATCTGTAGACCCACTACCTCTCAGCAGAGACATAACCCTTAAACAGTTGCAGCGGATCTGTAGACCCACTACCTCTCAGCAGAGACATAACCCTTAAACAGCGGATCTGTAGACCCACTACCTCTCAGCAGAGACATAACCCTTAAACAGCTGCAGCGGATCTGTAGACCCACTACCTCTCAGCAGAGACATAACCCTTAAACAGCTGCAGCTGATCTGTAGACCCACTACCTCTCAGCAGAGACATAACCCTTAAACAGCTGCAGCGGATCTGTAGACCCACTACCTCTCAGCAGAGACATAACCCTTAAACAGCTGCAGCGCGTCTGTAGACCCACTACCTCTCAGCAGAGACATAACCCTTAAACAGCGTATCTGTAGACCCACTACTTCGCAGCATGTTCCTGTGTGTGACCCACGTCGCCAGTTTTGCATGACCATATAAAACATGTATCAGTACCACCCTGTAGCGCTGCTGGAAACTGTACCTTGGTCCACAGACAAAGTTCCCCACAGAAAAAACCACCCCCAGCCGCAAACACACTGTTTTCAATAACCTAAACATTTCTCGCAACCTCTCGCACGCCACAAAGAGGTGCGACAGTTTCCTGGCGAGTACAAAATGGACATCCTTCACCCCCCCAGAGTCGACATGTGCGAGAGAGAGAGAGCCAGGCTGGGTTACCTATCCATTTATCGTTGCCAAACCAGGACAGATTCCCCTTGCTGCTGTCATAGTAACCAATCTTCTTATAGCTTCCCCCTACACAAAGTAGAGAAGCACAGAGAAGCACAGCGTTACACTGCTGAACACACACACAAACACAATATATATACACACACATACAGTATACACATACACATATGTACACACACGCGCGCACGCACACACACACACACACACACACACACACACACAGATACACACAATATTGCAGTGTGTTTGAATGAAGGGATGAATTCCAGAGAGTCAGAGGGAGATATAAGAATTGGGTATGGGTATTGGACATGACAGGATGGACAGAAGTTGGGGGAAGGTACCTTGTAGTTGTTCAATAAGAGTCCAGGCCATCCTTGAACCCTGGGCGTCAAACACCACATGACCCTAGGAGAGAGGGGGAGGCAGGCAGATAGCATAATTTACTGTGCTAGCTTACAGAATGTACTGATTTTAATTAAGCTAGCATCACTAGAAAAGCACTTTAGTGTGCTACCTCTCTCTCCATCTCTCTCTGTTCCTCCTCTCTCCCTCTCTCTACCTCTCCCCCTCCATCGACCTCTCCCTACATGACCTTCCATCCTTCCTCACCCTCTTTTTCTTCATCCATTTCCCTCTCCCTCCCTCCTCCTCTCTATCTGTCCCTCTCTCCCTTCTTCCACCTCTCTCCCTCCTCCTCTCTATCTGTCCCTCTCTCTCTCTCCCTCCATCCTCCCTCCCTCCCTCCCTCACCGATACTCCCTCGAAGGAGCTGGTGTTGAGTGCGCGGTAAATCTCGGCGGTAATATCGTGGTTGTTGTAGTTGAAGTCCTCCAGCCGCCGGTCCCGGGCCTTCAGGGGCTCCACGGTCTTGTTGAGGGCCAAAGCCAGCGCCCAAACCGCATCGTAGGCCAAAGGAGCCTCCTGGAACCCCCCCGTCTCCTCTGGGTTCTTACCCCCAAGCCGGGACATCAGCTGAACCAGGAACTCCTGTGAGGTCTGGTGGGGGAGGAGCCAAAAGGAAACAACCAATCACAATCTCCCACTTAAAACACACCAAATGGATTGTCTGATTTCGACCATGTCGGGCATCACGTGGCTTAGTGCAAGATAAATGGAGAACACGCCAATTCTGTCATGGCCGGGAGGCCTCCCGCTTGCAAAACGAGTCCAGCCAATGTTTATAGGAACTGGGCTTGTAACCCAAAGGTTGTAGGTTCAATTCCCAGGTGGCACACTGCTGTTGTACCTTTGAGCATGGAACTTAACCTGAATCGCTTCAGTAAATATCCAGCTGTATAAATGGATAATATGTAAGAAGTTGTGCAAGTGGCTCTGCTTAAGAATGTGTAATGCAATGTAAAACAGCAAGCCATGAAAAGGAAAGAAAATGTGGGGTTTAATTATTCACATAAATAACTGATATCTGATCAATGTCTGAGAACATGTCTGTATAAAATATCAGCTCTACAACTTAATTAAATTTAATTCCATCCCGCTTGTGATTATTCAGCTATAAAAAAACAACGAACTAACTAACAAATCACAACCTCCCATTTACCCACTGACAGGAAGTCACTCACACAAGTGCTATGTTCATAGGCCACATCGTACTTCTACTTCCTGGGGTCAGACTCAGACTTTTTATTAATGTATGAGTTAGACAAACTGCATTCTATTTATGAACCGATGTATGAGTTAGACAAACTGCATTCTATTTATGAACCGATGTATGAGTTAGATAAACTGCATTCTATTTATGAACCGATGTATGAGTTAGATAAACTGCATTCTATTTATGAACCGATGTATGAGTTAGATAAACTGCATTCTATTTATGAACCGATGTATGAGTTAGATAAACTGCATTCTATTTATGAACCGATGTATGAGTTAGACAAACTGCATTGTGTTTATGAACCGATGTATAAGTAAAGGCCGTTACACACTGGCCGCGATTTACTGGCACAAATAAATCGCAGGTTGAAAAATAAAAACGAACCCCTGTATTGTTCATAAAATCTTGCACATCAAACGCAAAATGTCCTTTGCGAAAAAGCGGCATTTAATTTATTCAAATTTATATAAGTTCGTTTTTTGCGAGTTTTCGTTTGCGAAACTATTTATCTATCCGATCATAACAAGTTTCCATGGCTGACGTCACCGCACTGCCACAACAAACTACAACATCCAATATGGCGGACTAACTAA
>CM040395.1:68242986-68385486 GCA_022702515.1 Ilyophis sp. 1 JC-2022 | reverse complement strand
CGATAACGGCAACTGTAACAGTAAAAATGCATCCAATGCAAATGTTGCGACAGCCATTGAACGATGCCACTCTGTACGGCTTGCAGTTATATTATGTAGTCATCTAAATACTTTCCATAATAATTATGGATTTCTGCACCACGGGGTCTGAACACTATGCATCACAACTACATAAAGACTGGATTCCACATAAATACCAGGTTCTACATAAAACAACATGTTCTACATAAAAAAACCATGTTCCACAAAAACCATGATCCACGTAAAAACTAGGTTCTACATAAAAGACCAGGTTCCACATAAAGAGCAGGTTCCACAAAGCTAGTTACCACGATCAGGTTCCACATAAAGACCATGTTCCACATAAAAACCAGGTTCTACATAAAAGACTAGGTTCCACATGAAGATCAGGTTCCACATAAAGAGCAGGTTCTACATAAAAACCAGGTTTCACATAAAAAACTGGTTCTACATGAAAGATCAGGTTCTACATTAAAAAATGAGGTTGCACATAAAAAGCAGGTTCCGCATAAAGCATTGCACCATGATCAGGTTCCATATAAAAAGCAGGTTCTACATAAAAAAACAGATTTCACATAAAAAGCAGGTTCTACATAAAATACCAGGTTCCACATAAAGCATTGCACCATGATCAGGCTCTACATAAAAAGCAGGTTCCACAAAAAGTCCAGGTTTTACACAAAAAACCAGGTTCCACATAAAGCACAGGTTCTACATAAAGACCATGTTCCACATAAAGACTAGGTTCTTCATAAAAAACCAGGTTCCATTTAAAGCATTGCACCACAATCAGGTTCCACATAAAGCACAGGTTCCACATAAAGACCAGGTTTTACAAAAAAGACCATGTTCCACATAAAGACCAGGTTCTACATAAAAAACCAGGTTCCACATAAAACATTGCACCATGATCAGGTTCCACATAAAGAGCAGATTTCACATAAAGCTACGCACCACGATCAGGTTCCACATGCGGGCTGCTTCAGCCACCAGTGTTGAGACGGAACTGCATCCCGGCATCAGCACAATCTTTATCGGCTCAGTGTACAACAGGTCATACAGCAATCGTGTGGCTTCACCTGGATCACACTGAGGGAGAGAGAGGGGGAGGGGGAGAGGGGGAGAGGGGGAGAGGGAGAGAGGGGGAGAAGGGGGAGAAATGGAGGAGGAGAGGGAAAAAGAGGGGGAGGGAGAGAAGGGGGAGGTGGAGGGAGAGAAGAACGGAGAGGGGGAGGGAGAGAAGGAGAAAGGGGGAGAGAGAGAGGGAGAATGGGGAGGGAGAGGGGGGAGTGAGAGGGGGGGAGAGAGACATAGAGAGGGGGAGATAAAGAGAGAGAGAAAGAGGGGAAGGGAGAGGGAGGGAGATGGGAAGGGAGAGAGGGAGGGAGAGAGGGAGGGAGGGAGAGGGGGAGGAAGAGAGGGAGGGAGAGAAGGAGAGAGGGAGAGAAGGGGAGATAGAGAGGGGGACAGAGAGAGAGAGAAAGAGAGGGGGGGGCTTTTTAAAACTTTTCCAGGTCCTTTTATTTATGACCTCAAAGAAAACTCACAGAGCCAGAAAAACAAAGGTTGTAAAACCACTGAAAGCAAAAACGAAAAAAAGAAAGACCATAAACAAGGAATTAAACAAACCACTAAACAATAAACTAAAAAAATAAAAATAAGAATAAAAGGAGAGAGAGAGGAAGAGAGATACAGTCATTTCTGTGCACTCAGCCCTCTAGTGAACATTACTGACAGAGCAGGAACAATTCCACAGCGTTCAGCATTAAACTCAAAATTACGCTGCAAACAGGACCCTGAGCTAATGCCGCGGGCAGGAGGGAAGGAAAGAGAGGGAGAAACAGGAGGAGAAAACGGACAACCTTTTTAAAACATTTATGAACCGATCATATATTAATTTCGATGGAAAGATCCTTAATGTTTTTTACACTTTTACCTGGAACACATAATGGTATAGGAGAGACACTTTTACCTGGAACACATAATGGTATAGGAGAGACACTTTTACCTGGAACACATAATGGTATAGGAGGGACACTTTTAACTGGAACACATAATGGTATAGGAGGGACACTTTTAACTGGAACACATAATGGTATAGGAGGGACACTTTTAACTGGAACACATAATGGCGTATGTGGGCACTTTAAAGCAGAACAAAGCATGGTGTAGGGGGGGCACTTTTAACTGGAACACAGTGCGCTGTAGTGGGGACCCTTTTGAGCGGAACACAGCATGACATACAGACGGGTGACAAATTAAAAGGGCAAACCCCTACACTGAGGGGGTCCGGTAGCTCTGTTAAAGGAGGAACCCCTACACTGAGGGGTCCAGTAGCTCTGTTAGAGGAGGAACCCCTACACTGAGGGGGTCCGGTAGCTCTGTTAAAGGAGGAACCCCTACACTGAGGGGTCCGGTAGCTCTGTTAAAGGAGGAACCCCTACACTGAGGGGGTCCGGTAGCTCTGTTAAAGGAGGAACCCCTACACTGAGGGGGTCCGGTAGCTCTGTTAAAGGAGGAACCCCTACACTGAGGGGTCCAGTAGCTCTGTTAAAGGAGGAACCCCTACACTGAGGGGGTCCGGTAGCTCTGTTAAAGGAGGAACCCCTACACTGAGGGGTCCGGTAGCTCTGTTAAAGGAGGAACCCCTACACTGAGGGGTCCGGTAGCTCTGTTAAAGGAGGAACCCCTACACTGAGGGGGTCCGGTAGCTCTGTTAAAGGAGGAACCCCTACACTGAGGGGGTCTGGTGGCTCTGTTATGCTGTGGGGGGCATTTTTCTGGCATGGTTTGGGTCCACTTGTCCCCTTAGAGGGAAGGGTCACTGCTAATCAATACAAAGTTATTCTGAGTGATCACCTTTATCCTATGATGAAACATTTCTATTCCGATGGGAGTGGTCTCTTTCAGGATGACAATGCCCCCATCCACAGGGCACGAGGGGTCTCTGAATGGTTTGATGAGTATGAAAATTATGTGAATCATATGCTATGGCCTTCACAGTCACCAGATCTCAACCCAATTGAACACCTATGGGAGATTATGGACCGACGTGTTAGACAACCACCATCATCAAAACACCAAATGAGGGAATATCTTTTAGAAGAATGGTGTTCCATCCCTCCAGTTTGGTCGACAGCACGTCACTCAAAGCTCAGATCCTGCTTCTCCCCCAAATGCCTACTGGGTAAACTAATTACACAATGTTATCGAGAGGTGATTCTACACCAAATTTACAGGGTAATGGGAGTGTGTGTTTGTGTGTGCATGTTTGTGAGAGTGTGTGTGAGTTTGCCTGTGCGCATTTGTGTGTTTTTTTTGCCTGTATTGTTTTAAACCAGTGACAAATTCAGTATGATTAAAGATGAACATTAAATGGTCAATCGCTAGAAAATAAAGAATAAGATGTAATCCATTCATTACCGATCCGCAAAAATACAATTCCAGATGATACTTTCATATTGTCTGCATATTTAATAAGAGGAGCATGCGGGCTCTCTTGTTTAGAAAAAGCCCCGTTATGTTCAGTTTGTGTATCGATAAAGCCGTTCATACACAATGTTTTACAACCGTCTCTCAGCTTGGTCCCCACAAGCTGGTGTGTTTATGTTATCGTTAATGATGAGGGTTAGGGTTTATGTTATCGTTAATGATGAGGGTTAGGGTTTATGTTATCGTTAATAATGAGGGTTAGGGTTTATGTTATCGTTAATAATGAGGGTTAGGGTTTATGTTATCGTTAATGATGAGGGTTAGGGTTTATGTTATCGTTAATGGTTAGGGTTTATGTTATCGTTAATGATGAGGGTTAGGGTTAGGGTTTATGTTATCGTTAATGATGAGGGTTAGGGTTTATGTTATCGTTAATGATGAGGGCCCTGTAGGTCACATTTATCAGTCACATTCATCTAACCCTAACTCTAACCCTAACCCTAACTCTGTTATGGCCTATCAACGACATCCGCCATATATATTCATGAATAAATTAGCGAACGCGAAACCAATAAGAACATGCACATGTTTCAGACGAGAGAGAGAGAGAGAGAAAGAGGGTGGGGAGGGGAGAGAAAGGGAGGAGATAGGGAAAGAGAGAAAGAGAAATAAACTGTGTAATTACACAGTTGCATGGATTGGGACCAGCGTCTGCTCCACGTATTGATTCATTGATCCATAAAGAGGAGAAGTTGAGCAGTGGTCCCTGGCCTACTATAAGCCGCTTTCTCTGCGAGGCAGAGATAACTTTGGGCTTGGAGCCCCAGTAACAGGCGACAAATCTAAAGATATTTCAGCGGAAGGGATGTGAGATACACATATTTCTCAAACTCTTTAATTTCCACTGGCTATCCGCAATATAGCCCCCTGGTGTGAGGAACACTTTCTGAAATCAAACAAACTAAATGAAAGAAACTGGATTTAGCAGCACAAAAAGGAGAAGATTTTTTTTTTAAATAACAAAAATGACAACAAAAAAAGCTAAATCCAGCAACAAGAGAGAAGAATCAGCTATAAATATGAGCCATCTGAACAACCGAAAACACACCATTCAAACCTCAACAACCGCAAACACTCAAACCAGTCAAACCTCAACAACCGCAAACAACACAATTCAAACCTCAACAACCACAAACACTCACACCATTCAAACCTCAACAACCACAAACACTCACACCATTCAAACCTCAACAATCACAAACACTCACACCATTCAAACCTCAACAACCGCAAACACACCATTCAAACCTCAACAATCACAAACACTCAAACCAGTCAAACCTCAACAACCGCAAACACTCACACGATTCAAACCTCAACAACGCAAACACACAATTCAAACCTCAACAACTGCAAACACACCATTCAAACCTCAACAACCACAAACACACCATTCAAACCTCAACAACCGCAAACACTCAAACCATTCAAACCTCAACAACCAATTACACTCACACTAGTCAAACCTCAACAATCACAAACACTCACACCAGTCAAACCTCAACAACCAATTACACTCACACTAGTCAAACCTCAACAACCGCAAACACTCACACCAGTCAAACCTCAACAATCGCAAACACTCACACCAGTCAAACCTCAACAACCAATAACACTCACACTAGTCAAACCTCAACAACCAATTACACTCACACTAGTCAAACCTCAACAACCGCAAACACTCACACCAGTCAAACCTCAACAATCGCAAACACTCACACCAGTCAAACCTCAACAACCAATAACACTCACACTAGTCAAACCTCAACAACCAATAACACTCACACCAGTCAAACCTAAACAATCACAAACACTCACACCAGTCAAACCTAAACAACCGCAAACACTCACACCAGTCAAACCTCAACAACCAATTACACTCACACTAGTCAAACCTCAACAATCGCAAACACTCACACCAGTCAAACCTCAACAACCGAAAACACTCACACCAGTCAAACCTGAACAACCAATAACACTCACACCAGTCAAACCTAAACAATCACAAATACTCACACCAGTCAAACCTAAACAACCGCAAACACTCACACCAGTCAAACCTCAACAACCAATTACACTCACACTAGTCAAACCTCAACAATCACAAACACTCACACCAGTCAAACCTAAACAACCGCAAACACTCACACCAGTCAAACCTCAACAACCAATTACACTCACACTAGTCAAACCTCAACAATCGCAAACACTCACACCAGTCAAACCTCAACAATCGCAAACACTCACACCAGTCAAACCTCAACAACCAATTACACTCACACCAGTCAAACACTCACACCAGTCAAATTAAACACTGCATAAACAACACTGTGTGCTTACCAGTCGTTTTGATGTTTTAACTCCATATTTGAACAGATGACGGGCCAGGTAGTAATAAAGGGAGCCTCACAGTAAATTAACGAGCTTATTAATTGTGTCTTAGGCTCGTTAACTCTGTGAACACCCCCTGGGTTACGCCCATCACCACACGACCGGTACAGACCTTTCCAAATAACACACTTTTTATTAAAGATGTGAAAGTTCAGCCTTCAGGTCAAAAAAATCATAATTATGAGAAGATTAGGGGATCAGTCACATGCCATATTCCACCGGAGACTGAAGACCTATCTCACCTAGGCTAAACACTTACCCTGCACTTACCCTCAATAAAATTAAAACTAACCCTTACTTTCCCTTCCTTGATTGTACTTACCCCTGTTAAAAATAACTTAGCGCAAATTGTATGGACAGTAGTTAATTGTCTGGAGTTTTTTTACTTGATAAATAAGTGGACGCTAAGCTGTCTTGTCATAGTGAAGTTCAAAGCACTTTTGTAAATCGCTCTGGATAAGAGCGTCTGCCAAATTATGTAAATGGACTCTGGCTTCCTACTGAAAACATGTCTGACCGCACTCTAAGGTATCTGTAGCACGTGCCCTCCTTAACTGCTCATAGAGCAAGAACAAAAACCACTTCTGTACATGACGAAATTATGTTCATTAACACACACTGACATTGTGCTGCTGCAAGTTCAATTGGGTATAGCTATTACGGCAAGAATACAAATAGGTTCGACATTATTCAGTATTTATTTATATACTGCGCTTGCAAAAGGCGAAATTACGCCCTTTCTTAAAAATAGGAGCTAACTTATGTGCGCCAACATCTAGCTTAAATTGTTTTTTAAAACATAACCCATCTATTTTTAGCCTTAAAATAGGGTAATTATGGAAATTGCGGTTAGGTCAACGATAACCACAATACAACCAAATTACAGCTTTGAACAGGAAATCAGTCCCTTTCATGATTTCATCACGCTTATTCATCAGAAAACAGTTCTGTGATTGAAAGTTCGGCGTGTGTTGGAAAGCAGAGATGTACAGAACTGCCGGTGCGAGATGGAGTATTTATGTACATCAGCACTGTATTTATGTATCCCATTCCTGCAAATTGGTTGGGTCCAAGTAGATTACATGTTTTCCCGGTTCTCAAAAATGACCGTCACACGCCACACCCATGAAATAATTACAACAAGGCGGATCCGTACCGGCGGCGCGAGACGCTGTCCGTGGTGCTGAACTGTAATGTAATTCAGTCCTGTTTCTGGAACAGAGCCACGCACGAACAACAGCACGCGTGTGCGCGCGCACAGCCTCACTATAGGAATCTGTGTCCTTTTGATGGATTGGTTCTCTATCTGTCACTTAACCCAAGTGTCTGTCAACACGCGCGGCCACTGCATGTTGATCTTAGCCCGGATACCCCGGGTACCTTCCTCGCCCTGTCCGTCCTCCTCAGATTCTCTGTTGCTTTTACGTAATCAATTAGCAGGCTACATCGCGAGCTGCACGCGTTCAATTTACAGTAGGATATCTGTGGAGCTTTGTCGTTTGTTTGAACTACAGTTGCCCCAGTAACTGTTGTCATGCCAACTATCTTATCACCCCCCACTTCCCAAATCCTTCACCCTCGCCTTCTCCCTCCTCCTATTCATCCTAATCCTTCATCCAATGCCAATGCAGAGTCACAATAACCAATCAGAACAGAGTTCTTAGAAACTCCGACCAGTTAAACCACGGTTAACTGTATTGGGGGCATCTGCTATGTGTGTGCGTTTGCCGGTGCGCGTGTGCACGTGTGTGTTGGGGGGGGTGTAGAGTGGTGGAGGACAGGAGTTCACTGCTCTGACAGTGAACTGTATACGAACTATCGGATAATCAGATCAATTAAAATTAGGTCAGACACAATTGAAATCGCATCTCTGTTGTGGTGCCTCCAAGTAAAAAATAAATAAATCTGACCCCCGATTTCTGTAGCTCGAACTCATCAATGTGCGCCAAAAGCAATGTTGTACAATTGGACAATCACAAGTATGATTCGAAAAACCGTTGTCAAAGAACAAACTCTCAAACTATCATATATCAGAGACGACGAGACACGACTCCAACGGCAAAACACGCTAAGCAGCAATTCATAGAATTCACACTCAAGATAAATAAATAACGTGAAACGTTCGTCCGCCTCGAGTGGGAAGGGCCTATGTTTGACTCTGTCCCTGGGAAGTAAACAAACACACAGAAGAGCACCGTACTCACATTTCAATGGGAAAAAGTACAATAACCGTTCTCATCATTTAAACGTACCTTGCTGTCGTAGTATATCAGCTCCAGCTCGTAATCTGGAAGAATATCCGTCCTTTTATTCACCAGGTCCAGGGCCATTTGAGCGGACGGTCGACACGCCTGTCCCCCGGGCCAGCCACCGCTCATGGGGAAGAGCGCTCCAATGTACAGCTTCTTTTTGCCTACAGCCGAGCAGGACCACGAGAGCAGAAGCACGGTCAGCGTCGCGAGCGTCACTGCGCGCGGGGTCACGAAACACCGAGTGCCCGCCAAACACTGCCCAAAGACTGCCATGACTCCCACGCGTCCACAGAGTGCGCGGGATAGGATTTGAAAAACAAGACGACACAGGTAAATTGTTCGGATTTTTATTTATTTTAATAACTGTATTTCATGTTTAGCGAGTAGAACGATTCCGCTCGTTGAGTTTCTGATTCACAGAATGTCAATTCTGTACGAGTGAGCGGCGTTAAGCAGAAAATTGCCGCGGGGTAACAAGGTCAATTAACACAGCAATGAGAACACGGTAGAAACTCGGCTAATTGAATTCTAGATATGCGGCGTTTTCCACATATAAGTTATATTCTGCACGTTGCTGGCGGCACTATGCTGCCCGCCAGGGAAAATAACCTCAATTTAACTTGCACAAATAATTTGGGCTGAATATCTAAATCCGGCGGACAAACACATGCCTATATCCAGCTGAACCGTTGTACTTTAATAAAAACTAAACAAATTTTCTATAAAGTGCTAAAGAAATGGGCTTGAAATGAAGATGCTCAGATGGACTGGGGGTGTAGAGAGATGAGAATCACCACATCTCTCTCTAGTCTCTACATAAAACGAGAAAGAAATAAGGAAATAATATTCCACCAGTCTGTAAAATCGTGCCTGCCATTTAATATCGGACAATCCGTTAGTTTCACGTCGCCTACATTCCCGTCGTTCACATACTCACGGCGTTTCCACAGAACTTGTATGTACTATTTATCATCAAATTCCACCGTACGTTACATGTTTTCTAGTTGCTCGGGTTTTCAGCGACTCCTTACATAGCCAGGTGTTTTTATGTTTAATTCTATATTTGAGCGACGGATTAAAATTATGAACGGCGATAATAAGAGGTCGTCTTGTTGAAGCGTTAATCCATTTCCTTTCCAAAGGTGCATGGAAGACGAAAAGAACAAAAGAATTTGCGGGGAGGAAATGCTAAATGAAAGGTCTGGGCATTGTGTTCCGACTGCAGATATATGCTCGTGCGCGAGAGACAGAAACCGTGCCAGCGTGTTTCAGATAGAGAGAGAGCGAGCGAGCAAGCGAGAGAGTGAGAGAGAGCGAGAGAGAGAGTGAGTGCGAGAGAGAGAGAGAGCGAGCAAGCGAGAGAGAGAGTGAGAGCGAGAGAGAGAGTGAGTGCGAGAGAGAGAGAGTGAGTGCGAGAGAGAGAGAGAGCGAGCAAGCGAGAGAGAGAGTGAGAGCGAGAGAGCGAGAGAGAGAGAGAGAGAGAGAGAGATATGGGGGGGCGAGAGTAAGAGAGAATTTTTCGCTATTACTCTCTCCATTTCAGGAACCACTTTGAATTGCCAATTCCCTAACACATCCCGAGTTTTAACCTGCATTGGGACGGTAATGAGCTGATAGTGATCACTCGCTCACCCCCACATACCGGATACTGCTCTAACAGTAATGCTCTTTTGCACCAGTAAGGACTCTGTAACACCAGTAAAGACTCTGTAACACCAGTAAGGACTCTGTAACACCAGTAAGGACTATGTAACACCTCTGTAACACCAGTAAGGACTCTGTAACACCAGTAAGGACTCATAAGTCCATAACTTCCATAAAGTGTGTAAACCAGATACACCCTCTTTAAAACCAATCGCCCTATTGGCTGCAAACTGAACGTGCCCATTTTCTAGGCCACAAATAGCATAGCACAAATAATGCCGTTTGCAGTTATAGTATATATATATATATATTCCTGAATGAGTATTGAAATGATGTCACGTTTTAGTGCCTTGCCCTGAGAAGGACAGTAGAAAAACTTAAGCTGATCTGAAAAACTGCTGAGCTGCGTTTTGGGTACTGCCCCCCCCCTCCCCCACGGGCTACTCCGTCTGTGGCGCTAAGATCTCCTCCAACCCGTCCGCCATCTTAACCCCCACCCTACTGCAGGCCACTCTGAGCACACACACACACACACACACACACACACTCACACAGATACACACACACACACTCACACAAACACAGATACACACACACACACACACACACTCACACAAACACAGATACACACACACACACACACACACACACTGATACACACACACTCACACTGATACACACACACACACACACACACACTCACACAAACACACACACACACACACACTGATACACACACACTCACACAAACACCGATACACACACACTGATACACACACACACACTCACACAAACACAGACACACACACACACACTCACACAAACACACACACACACACACCGATACACACACACACTGATACAGTGCAGGGTGGGAGGGCCTTTTTCCAACTGTGTGTCACAGCTGGTGGGCAGAGTCACGTGGACAGTGACGGGATCTCGAGCTCTGCGCCCTCCAATAGGAAGCTCGTGAGCTCATACATCGTGGAGGCAGAAATTGTACCTTTAACCCGATCATTTCTGGCAAACCGTTTCCTTTTATTTTATTTCATTAACAAGCGCGCCAATTTTCTGATTTATCCACAGGCAGATAAAACAAAATATTTTTCCTATTCGCGCATCAGGCTGTAGCGTTCTTTCTTCGTGTCACTTTATTGGCGTCACATTAACGGTTGCAAATGACGTAGACAAAGTTCAGTTTCGTGGAACTAATTTCATAAATTTACGTTAAGGAGAGCGAGCAAGGTACCGGTACTTAGACTGAATTGTTTCCGTAGTACAATATCCAGCTGTGGAAATGGTATACATTAAATGTCAACGGGACATCCGCTAAGCTAATTAAGCGAAAAAAGAGTAGGCATAGCAACTGTTTAAATTGACCAAAACTTTGATTCTGACAGTGTAATGTATATATTGTAAAGCATAGGCTATATACTTACAATATAGATCAAATTTTACAAAGCAGCATATTACACAACGAGCGCAACTGATACATTTGTAACATACGTAGACTAGTTGTCTAAATTTAGACATATACAGTATTCCTTGTATATAAAACCGCATGTTTTAACGTGAATAAACCTGCAATAAGATCAGCCTCAGAAGTGTGGAAAATAGTGTCTAGAATAGCGCAGTGGGAACTCGCCACAGTCCAAACAACACCCTGCCTGGCTGGCACTATAAATCTTTTTTGCCCGAGTGCACTTCGGCGAGAAAAAACGTGAATATTCACATGTAGAATTCAATAGATAATATTCATTATGAATATTTGTTATTCGTGTTTTATTGGGTGAGAGAGACTCGGACACGGAGAATGTACGTAACGTTACTTCTGTCAGCTAACCGAGCGCCAGGGTTGCCAGGTCTTTGTGACAAAACCAGCCCAATTGCCAATCAAAACTAGCCCAAAACTAGCCCAATGGCAAATAAAACTAGCCCAAAAACCAGCCCAATACCAGAACTCTAAATACGGCCCTGCCAAACACTATACACTGTTTTTAAAGTCCAACAGCATTACTACCATTGCCAAATATATTGCAACACTGTAAATTAGTAGAGTAATATCAAACACGTACACTATATGCCCACATGTCCGGCAAATAGACATAAATACATCTGTATCTCGACTAGTTTTCAGATGTTTTGTATTTATCAGATATCATAAATAGCTCTGTGAAGATGCTAGACCAATTCACTGATGCACAAACTAACCTGTTGCCGCTTTATCTGTCTCTTGCTCTCTCTCCCTATTTTTTTGTATGAATGTCCTCCCTGCCTGGACCGTATGCATGTGTTTATTTAATATGCAGTTAGGGGCGTGTCCCATGGCCATGTGTGTAAGTGCTGATCTGGAGTCAGTTTGGTTTGTTTCTGACTAATGGTTAAGATTAGGATTTGAGTATAATTAGCTGATCTTATATCAGTGTTTAGGACTGAGTCAACGCTGAATGACGAACAATAGATGTGTAAATTACTGAATTTGAAATGTTTAATTAAAAATATATATTTTTATAATTTTATTTAAATATATATAATTTATGTAATCTGCATGCAAAACCACAACCCGCGGACAAAAAATTCAACCCGCGGCAACATGTAGAAAGTAGCCCAATTCCGCGGGAAAACCGCCGAGCGCTCCAATCGTTCACTGTATGTTGTGACGTTACAATGACGTCAATGCATTCCAACAGTATAGCGTAGACCATCAAACCATATCACACTGCGTACTGATATGGGAAAAACATATTTTAATGAATTGCGGATTAATGCTCTTGATAATATGCGTGATCTCTCACGGTACAGCAGACCCTCTCCCATGAAACAAAACAAGCACAAACAAATCATTACTGGTTGAGTCGACAGTATAAGTCTTTACATATAGCCATACATAACGATTGTTAATTCCTAGTATATTTAAGACCGTTTTGATTTTGATTTTTTTATTTCACCTATTTCCTATCACTAACACGCGTGTACTAGAGTACAGTAGAGTAGGGTAGTAGGCTAAACAAGTGTGTGTTTAAAATACACAAAATACCACAAATGCCTTCAGTATTAATCCGGACCAGGACCTTCGGCGTTTTTGTTTCACGAGCTTATACTGCAACCTAGTGGTCACGATGAAAATGACACTGTTTTCATCCAAAAATTAGGCAATACTGCCCCCATGTGGCAGATATAACACACAACACAGGACTCACTGAATCAGGAGAACTAAGTGCCTGGTCTCACGCGAGCTTGTTTGCCGAGCATTTTTTTATCCAAAATCACACAACACGCATAAACAAATAATCAGACATACATATAATCATATATACACACAGACAGACGCACTTATACAGACACACACACAAACCTCAGCAGAGTTTTGAAACTTTTCCATACCTGTGTAATTCCGGTCATCTGGACAGAGAGAAGGAGAGAAAGAGAAAGAGAGAGAATCAATGTATGTACAGGGAATAACACTGAGCTTTACTTACACTGGCTATGATAACCAAACTCTTTATGATTTATAATTAATTAATTAATGTGGTCTTTAATTAATTATACTGACTGCATGGTTAATGACTTTAATGCATTACAATGATAACGGCAAAAATGACCTAAAGTCACACACACACACACAGTGACAGGCGGGTTTGGGGGAGTCACACACACACTCACAGTGACAGGCGGGTTTGGGGGAGTCACACACACACTCACAGTGACAGGCGGGTTTGCGGGAGTCCCACACACACTCACAGTGACAGGTAGGTTTGAGGGAGTCACACACACACTCACAGTGACAGGCGGGTTTGGGGGAGTCACACACACACTCACAGTGACAGGCGGGTTTGGGGGAGTCACACACACACTCACAGTGACAGGCGGGTTTGGGGGAGTCCCATTTGCCCAGCTTGGTGCAGAGGCTGCTGTTTCGGCCCTCCAGGATAAAGCCGGGCAGGCAGCTATACTGCAGCATGGACCCTTCCACTGGGGCCCCTGGGGGCCACACCTCCACCTGCCCGTTCTCTAGAGACGCCCAAACATGAGGGCACTGCAGTACTGTGCACGGGGGGGAGGAGAGAAAGAGAGATATTATTATTATTATCATCTTGTAATATTGCAATCTTATGATTACTTAAATTGTACTTACTTTCAGCCTTTGCTGACCCCTAAGAGAAATTTACTTTGTGGCTCAAAGTCACGTTAAACTTAAAGTGACAGACAAGGAAAATCCATAATATGCTTATAACCACGTTATTTATGGCTATTACAGTATGTATTGAGCACAAATAAAGCGCGAGGAATAAATTCCATTGCAATCTCGTAAAATTTCAGTCTATCTATATCTCTTTATTCCTGCATGCTGAAAAAAAGGGTGGAGTCGAAATGGGTCCATGGTGATGTAGACGTGAAACCTCAACCAATACATACTTTGATCTCATTACATAACACCTCCCATAGTGTGAGATGAATAAAACCGTCCTGTCCCACGAAGAAATCCTAACTTCATCATCATGGAAACAAACTAATCACTCACGTGTTGTTTTTACTAATCACTGATCATTCGTCAGATAATATATCGAAAAAAAGAGATAGCTAAGATTTTGCCAAATAAATCATGCCTTGGAAGTGGTTTTGTCGTATTGTTCGGTGGCTGGTTACAGTAACAAAAATAACTACGACAACCATTATCCACCGAAGTACTTTGTTGGCATGCACGTAATTTTTGTTTGTTTAATGAGTGGGCCTTTAAATACATTTTTAAAACTCGATAAAACCTACCATTGTGTAATGATTTGTGTGGAACATGCATTTGGTGAAACGTCGCCTTGTAATTTAGCTTGCTTTAAATAGACTAACGTTAGATCAAATGTTTGCAACACTCTGCTTAGCGTTTAAGTTAACTTACTTTGATTGCGAGCTTGCACGTGATATTTATCTCCAGATAGCAGTCACACTGTATTTTACTTTGCAGGGCTGGATGACGTCGATGGTACTCGGGTTGAGGGTTTAGACCACACCCCTACAAGAGTTTATTAGCTTGAAGTGTTTCTTCTCCCTACTAATTTGGCCATAGAGTTCAATAGGAAAATTTGTCAGGAGAAACAACCCTTAAAGTTATCCATCCATATCTACTGCATATCTGGCAGCAGAGTGATGATACCTCAGACCCTTGATGACTTCCAGCCTTTTACCAACCATGTATTCCATACTGTTCCAGCATAATTTACAGCTAAATCTTATCCCACCCCCAAATTCCCATAGAGATCCATTCAAATGCAGAGACATTATAGTTTGTAAGAGTACCAGAAAATAAAATATCAAGAGACTTTTGATGTTGTTGGGTTACAGACATCAGGAAGTCATGGCATGCAAAGGATGCGACCAAATATAAAAAATGATTACTTTATTCTATATACACTGCTCAAAAAAATTAAGAGAACACTTAATCAACACAGTATAACACCAAGTCAATTAAACTTCTGGGATATCGATCTGTCCAGTTCGATATCGTAAACGATTGTGAATCAATTTCACCTGCTTTGGTGCAAATTAAAGTGACAACAGATGGACAGGAGAGGCAACAGCAAGTCAACCCCAAAAAAGTAAATGGTTTTGCAGGTGGTGGCCACAGACCATTTGTCTCTCTTCTTATCCTTCCTGACTGATTTTTCTCTAGTTTTGCATTTTGCTAGTGCCCTTGTCACTACTGGTAGCATGAGGTGGTACCTGCAGCCCATTCAGATTGCACAGGTAGTCCAGCTCCTCCAGGATGGCACATCCATACGTGCCGTAGCAAAAAGGTTTGCTGTGTCTCCCAGCACCGGTGCTCACAGCCCAGCACCGTGCAGCTCGATTGGCATTTGCCAGAGAACACCAGAATTGGCAGGTTCGCCATTGGCGCCCCGTTCTCTTCACAGATGAGAGCAGGTTCACACTGAGCGCATGTGACAGACGTGAAAAAGTCTGGAGCCGCCGTGACGAATGTTATGCTGCCTGCAACATCATCCAGCACGACCAGTTTAGTTTAACTGACTTGGTGTTATACTCTAATGATTAAGTGTTCCCTTCATTTTTTTGAGCAGGGTATAAATGCAGGGGTGCCAATAATTGTGGCACACGTGGTTTTGTTAAAAATAATTATTTCTTGATGACAGATTTTTTTTCTCATTATAAATTTACTTCAATTAAAGGTTGGATTTTTCTCATTTTTCCAGTGTGAGATTAAGCTAATTCACCAAACGGTGAATTTTTTTATAACCCTTTTTACTAATCTTTACCAGGGGTGCCAATAATAGTGGAGGGCACTGTATATTATTGTGCACACAGACATGAGTAATGAGATTACTTCAATAGCCATGTTTACATGCACACCAATACCCCGATGACTGGGAGTAATCAGTTTAGGCCAGTATTTAGATTATTGTATACTCATGAATATATCTAATGTGATTACTCCAATAGCTGTGTTCACTTGATTATTTCCATAATCGGGGTATGCTCAACGGAAACGGTGTATGCTCGGAGTAAGATGTCTATAATCTACATGCACCAAAAAAATGGAAAGATTGGGCAAAAATCCAGATGTCTTAATCAGGTTTTGAATACGATGATTATGACCTTACACCGATAAAGACAATCAGATAAAGGTGTTTACATGACCGCTTCAATAATCAGAGTTATGCCATAAGATCAGAGTATTAGTGTGCACTCAAACACATCCATTTAGAGAGGAGTGGAGGATGAGGATAAGGATGAGGGGGGGGTCTGAGGTCCAGTTCTGAGGTTTGAGGAATCCTACAAGCTCAGAGAAAAGCGCAGCTCACAGGTCACAGGTCATAGGTCACAGGTCACAGGTCACAGGTCACGGGCCTGCCAGGAAACCCTGCGCCATTGACATGCATTTAAAGAGCCTTCAGAAAGACTTCCTATGAAATTATATGAGCTTGTAAAGTGCAGAGAAAGGGATGGAGGGAGAAATGGAGTGAGAGAGAGGGATGGAGGGAGAGATGGAGAGAGAGAGAGACAGATGGAGTGAGTGAGAGAGAGGGATGGAGAGAGGGAGAGATGGAGAGAGACAGATGAAGTCAGAGAGAGAGGGCTGGAGAGAGAGACAGAAGGAGAGATGGAGAGAGAGGGATGGAAAGAGAGAGAGAGAGATGGAGAGAGAGAGATGCACTTCCTCCTAGACTGTAACAATTATTCTGAAATTAGAAATACATATTTCAGCAAATTTTCTAAATTTATAACCATATTCCCTTCCCTAACAACAGCCCCACTCGCAGCACAATATGTTTCAGCCTGTCACAACCTGAGGGACAGTGAGTAACCACCCAGCATATATATAATTACAATGTCTTATTTGTTCAATATTATAGTATACTGCAGTTAACAACTAAGTCCCCAATATATCATGAAAAAAATATATATTATAATTGTTGTTATTGTTATTTTAATATGTATGTATGTGTAATGCTTTGGCAATTTTCCGCTATGTATTTCATGCCAATAAAGCACATTAAATTGAAATTGAAATTGAGAGATGGAGGGACAGAGAGAGAGAGAGAGAGAGAGAGAGAGATGGAGGGACAGAAAGAGAGAGAGAGAGAGAGAGAGAGAGATGGAGGGACAGAGAGCAGTACTCACAGCAGCGGCTGCGTAGCACCAGGTCGGTCCAGGTGCCGTTGGGCAGACACTTCCTGACCTTGGGCCCCACGATCACCCTGCTGCCCCTACAGATGTACTCAATCTCATAATCCACTGGTAAGATCTGCACACTGCGGATCTACAGAGAAAGAGAGAGAGAGAGAGATCAGTGTGAGAGAGAGAGAGAGAGATCAGTGTGTGTGTGTGTGTGTGTGTGTGTGTGAGAGAGAGAGAGAGAGAGAGAGAGAGAGGGAGAGAAAGATCAGTGTGTGTGTGTGTGTGTGTGTCTTACATTGCTTTAGAAGATTTTCAGGAGATGGGAAGGGTGCCTCACAAAGACAGAGGCAGGGCCAAGAATATTGTGCTACTCCCTTGTATGTCATTGTGGGCGGCAGTGTAGTATAATGGTTAAGGAACTGAAAGGTTGTAGGTTCGATTCCCAGGTAGGACACTGCCGTTGTACCCTTGTGCAAGGCACTTATCCTGAATTGCTTCAGTATATATCCAGCTGAATAAATGGATAATATGTGTAAAAAAATAAAAATAAAAATAAAAATAAAAAATGCAAAAGAGTGGTGTGTTAGTCACTCTGGATAAGAGCGTCGCGTCTGCTAAATGCCTGTAATGTATTGTCCGATTCTCTCTCTCTCGTTTTAACCCGGCTGTGCCACTAGAGGGCAGCATTACGATTCGAGGCCACTGTGCTTCTAATTAGATTGTGTAGAGGTACAGCGCCCACAATGTTCTCTGTCAGTCAGCGCTAATCGGGCATGTCCGTACAAATCACATCAGCCCTCGGGTGTCTCTCCAGGCCCCGCTGCGACTGTACTTTGTGTCACACTATTGATCTGACTGGCAGGTGCCTGTGTCCATGGCAACACGGATGAATATAATTATTTTCTACTCACAAGTCCAGACGGCCAATTAATAAAAAATAATCCTCATGCTTTTGTCTGAATTGATCAAATATTCCTTCAATCAGACAAAGTGGTTTGGGTTCTTTGTTTTTAAGGTGTTTTGTTGATGATATCCGTCCCTCTCTCTTTGATTGCCTGACACTGGAGCATGACTCAACTGGAGCTTGAAGCAGCGCATCACGCCTGAACATCACAGACACACAACTGCACAGACACACTGGACTGCAGACACACTGAACTGCAGACACACTGAACTGCGCAGACACACTGAACTGCAGACACACTGAACTGCAGACACACAACTGCGCAGACACACTGAACTGCAGACACACAACTGCGCAGACACACTGAACTGCAGATACACTGGACTGCAGACGCACAACTGCGCAGACACACTGAACTGCAGACACACTGAACTGCAGACACACTGAACTGCGCAGATACACTGAACTGCAGACACACTGAACTGCAGACACACTGAACTGCGCAGACACACTGAACTGCGCAGATACACTGAACTGCAGACACACTGAACTGCAGACACACTGAACTGCAGACAGACTGAACTGCAGACACACTGAACTGCGCAGACACACTGAACTGCGCAGATACACTGAACTGCAGACACACTGAACTGCGCAGATACACTGAACTGCAGACACACTGAACTGCAGACACACTGAACTGCAGATACACTGGACTGCAGATACACTGGACTGCAGACACACTGAACTGCAGACACACTGAACTGCGCAGATACACTGAACTGCAGACACACTGAACTGCAGACACACTGAACTGCGCAGACACACTGAACTGTGCAGACACACTGAACTGCAGACACACTGAACTGAAATGGGTTTCCCAAACTCAGAAAAAAGCCGTATACTGTATCATACCTGCTCCTGAGTCAGTCCCCTGTAGCGGATCCCGCCGTCTCTCGGTGGCCGAATGATGGCGCAACCTAGAGGAAGAGGAGGAACAGGAGAAGGAGCGGGAAATTGAACATGAGAGGCTTCTCACGGCACTCTGACAGCGCATGAAATGGGTTTCCCTAAAAGGTCCTCAGAAGGGTGAGTATACAGGAAACCTAACAGAGTGGCGGGCGCTACGCTCAGTACCTCAGGACTGTGAGTCTACAGGAAACCTAACAGAGTGGCGGGCGCTACGCTCAGTACCTCAGGACTGTGAGTATACAGGAAACCTAACAGAGTGGCGGGCGCTACGCTCAGTACCTCAGGACTGTGAGTCTACAGGAAACCTAACAGAGTGGCGGGCGCTACGCTCAGTACCTCAGGACTGTGAGTCTACAGGAAACCTAACAGTGGCGGGCGCTACGCTCAGTACCTCAGGACTGTGAGTCTACAGGAAACCTAACAGAGTGGCGGGCGCTACGCTCAGTACCTCAGGACTGTGTCCTCAGAAGGGTGGGTATACAGGAAACCTAACAGAGTGGCGGGCGCTACGCTCAGTACCTCAGGACTGGGTCCTCAGAAGGGTGGGTATACAGGAAACCTAACAGAGTGGCAGGCGCTACGCTCAGTACCTCAGGACTGTGAGTCTACAGGAAACCTAACAGAGTGGCGGGCGCTACGCTCAGTACCTCAGGACTGTGAGTCTACAGGAAACCTAACAGAGTGGCAGGCGCTACGCTCAGTACCTCAGGACTGTGAGTCTACAGGAAACCTAACAGAGTGGCAGGTGCTACGCTCAGTACCTCAGGACTGTGAGTCTACAGGAAACCTAACAGAGTGGCGGGCGCTACGCTCAGTACCTCAGGACTGTGAGTCTACAGGAAACCTAACAGAGTGGCAGGCGCTACGCTCAGTACCTCAGGACTGTGAGTCTACAGGAAACCTAACAGAGTGGCGGGCGCTACGCTCAGTACCTCAGGACTGTGAGTCTACAGGAAACCTAACAGAGTGGCAGGCGCTACGCTCAGTACCTCAGGACTGTGATATTTTGAGTGCTTTTGAAGAAATGTGTTAAAAAAACTGCAACCATACCAAATAAGAACTTTGTTCTGATTACTGGTGAAAATAGGTGCAGGATTCTTTGAAGGTTCCAGTTTTTTAGATAACTGTTTAACCCTGGTCCACACACTGTTTAACCCTGGTCCACACACTGAGAGCGCAGGGTAACGCAGTGTGTGTCAACTCAGTTCTAAAAGTGGTTATACAGAGCGCACAAGGGCTAAGAATGAACGCACTCAGTAAGATGTGTCAGAGCTGAGGTGATTAGCTGTGTGTAGGCTACTGTGCGTCAGAGCTGATAGGCTGTGTGTAGAAAAGTAGTCCAGAGTCCAATTTGAGAAAGATTTGAGGGGTGTTTTCATCCTCTTGATTACACAGTGGAGTGGTTGGGGCAGCAGGGCCATTGTGGAGCCAGTACAGCCATTTGGGACAGACTTGGGACTTAATCAGCCAATTGAAAACTCTCTAAACCACCAACAGAAAATGGCGCCTTATTACAACATCCGAATGGAAACTTTTTTCCCCCATCAATTTTCATTAAATTTATTTCCCTAGTCACAGACAGGACATTGAGTTTGTCCTTGTGCTTCCTCCTACAGTCTAGATCCTCCATTCCCCCAATGGGCTCACGTCGTTTAAACTCACAAAATCTCATTAAATTCAATTATCTTTTGCAGTGAATCTGTGGCTAGGAGCTGCAGCGGCCAGCCTGCTGAGCGGTTGGTGGTGAGGGTAATTGAAGTACCGATACTGACGGAGTGCAATTTTACTGCTTTTTTCTTTTTTTTGAAAAAATATTTTCCACCTCAATTTGAAACGGGGGATGAAGGGGAGCTTGTGTTGATTGGAGGAGAGCTGTGCCATTCCCTCAGGAAAGCCGTTTGTCAGTGCAGCAACAACCCGCCATACCGCGGCCAAGCTAAACCACAGATTCTCAAACTTTACCAGATACTCAACTCCCACCACAGATTCCAAACACTTTACCAGATACTCAACTCCCACCACAGATTCTATGTGAAGATTTGGTTATGAAGATTAAGACGCCCCTTGCAAGAATCTGAGGTTATTTTTTGCCTTGGTTGAACCATTTTTAAGATATAATTTTTGTTTCCACATGTATGCAAGCTCCAAAATGGCCAAAATAATGCGTAAAAGAACGCTGAAGGTTAAAGTCAGAAATGTGCTTAAATTGTTTTTTTTGCATTTTCTACCTCTGCCTTTCTGTCACAGTGTCGCCATATCACACTGACTCCAAACATTGCGTACGTATGGTGTCCATCGTGTGCAGAGGTACGCAGATTCTCACAGCACGTGTTATATTATACATCTGAATTTCTGCATGGAAACTCGCTTACGCGGCTTTCTGAGGGCATTTTTCTGCTCAGCACTGTTTATACATGTGACCCCTGGGACTATAAAGCTTTAAACACAACAGTGCAAAACAGGCGAAAATTGGCCCAATTTTGCTTCTGCACAAAAAGGTTAAGCAAAAATTCTACACACACACACACACACACACACACACACACACACACACACACACACACACACACACACACACACACACACACACACACACACACACACACACACACACACACACACACCTGCTAATCGGCTCCACATCCTGAACACTGAAATATTCAGCCCAGCTCCCTGCAGGTAAACTGAACATTCTCCGCGTTTCCCTTATCGCCAAAGAAACACACACACGCGCCTCCAACACGCATGACCTCTTCCGATCTGCACAATCACAGATTCCTAAGACCTCTCAGATGTTCAGCCCCATTTCCCTTACGGCTGAAAACATAATGGTTTGATTCGATGTGCCTTTTGGAAAATTCCCAAACGAGGCATGGCCAATCATGGTACCGTGGCAGTGGATGTACTGTGCTGCTATACAGAGCTGAAAACTGCTGTTAACCATCAGAAGCAGAGAGGACAGAACGAGCGCTGGAGTTGAGTATCTGGTGAGGTTTAAGGAATCTGTGGTGGGAGTTGAGTATCTGGTGAGGTGTATGGAATCTGTGGTGGGAGTTGAGTATCTGGTGAGGTGTATGAAATTTGTGGTGAGAGTTGAGTATCTGGTGAGGCGTATGGAATCTGTGGAGAGTTGAGTATCTGGTGAGGTGTATGGAATCTGTGGTGGGAGTTGAGTATCTGGTGAGGCGTATGGAATCTGTGGGGAGTTGAGTATCTGGTGAGGTGTATGGAATCTGTGGTGGGAGTTGAGTATCTGGTGAGGTGTATGGAATCTGTGGTGAGAGTTGAGTATCTGGTGAGGTGTATGGAATATGTGGGAATGGCACAGCTCTCTTCCAATCAACACAAGCTCCCCTTCAGGTTATGACTATTTAATATTTTATCACAGCTTTTTATAGCAAAAATATGGTGACAAACAAATACCACTCGTTTTTTTCCCTGTGGAGTGAGGAGACATGTTGACAGTTATAATGAGCTGTATTCAGGGTCTTGGGTATTATTTCTTGTTGCTGTGATAGTAAACGATTTTTTGGTGATAAACTAAAAACTTATAAATAAACAAAAAAAATTCAATAAAAATAAACTCCCAAATATGTTTAAATGTCTGCAATCTTACATGTGGTCAGTCCATTGTAGATAACAGTGTAGCAGCATAGCATGCTACTTTCATGAACGGTGGCACACAGAAACGTGATATTTCGCTCGTTGATAGGATAATAAGTACTGATTATGATGATATGCGGTTTATGGAAATAAAATCTGTATTCTCATGGAACTAGCAACATATTTCTGATGTTTGTAAAGTGAAGACATCTTCTACCGCTAGGGGTCTGCAGAAGCAAGTTAACGCACCAGTTCGCCTCCCCTCTCTCTGGATTCCGAGCCGAGGTTCGAACCTGTGACCGCAGGGTCAACGCTTCTACAGGCACAGCCAATCAGAAACACAAAAGGCTAAGAGGCTATTTATAACTGTGATGTCAGCATCTGTTTGGCTTCTCACAGTAGAATGACTGAGCTGGAGACCTGGGAATTAGAGAAACCCATTCTACACAGCCACATAAGATCTGCACAAACACACGCTAACACACACCTGCACACACACATACACGCACATAAACACACACACACCACTATCGTTAACACAGACACACACCTGAACATACACGCACATAAGATCTGCACAAACACACGCTAACACACACCTGCACACACACATAAACACACACACACCACTATCGTTAACACAGACACACACCTTCACATACACGCACATAAGCACACACACACACACACCACCAATGTTAACTCACAGCACAGCCACATAGATTCTGCACAAACACACACTAACACACAGACACACACCTACACACACACGCACATAAACACACACACACACACACCACCAATGCTAACACATTCTGCACACAAACAAATACACACCCCAGCAAACACACACACGCACATAAACACAAACCACCACACACACACACACCCCCATGCACACACACACACAAACACACACACACACACAACTCACCTCCAGCTGTCAAATTATGTAGAGCCACAGTGATAGAGGGGAAGATGTAGACGATCAAAAGGACTAAAAAGAGGACCATTCTTTCACCTGCACAGCAAGAGAGAGACAGAAAGAGAGCGATAGTGAGAGGAAGAAAATGCTTTTTAACCTTCTTACAGTTGTGGGATAAATAAAATACAGTAGGGTGGAATTAGGACGGGGTTTCTCTGCAAAGCTAGTACAACAAGGGGCTGCTGGGTAGCTCATCTGTTTAAGGAGCCGTTCTTGTTCCAAAACATGGATTAGCGAGTGCCAACTGTGTCTGGTAGCCCCGCAGGTGATAAGTAACTGGCCACAGCGTGATAAGTAACTGGCCACAGCGCCACCTAGGGTTTGGGAGGGCTCAGGGTCCCCATCTCATTGCTTTCTAGTGACCCCTACTGGTTAATCGGGAGCCTGCATGTCCGCCTGTTAAGCTGCACAAGATTTTCCAGCTGTGTCCAAATCAGCAACCTTCCATACTATTGAGTAGGCTTATTGAGTACACAGGACGAGAAAGTCGTTAAGTAGGCAAAATTTTCTCGAAATGTAGTATACTTAAAACCCCAATATGACATACTTACTTCTAGGGTTTCGCTGAGTACACTTTTCAAGAAGTACGCAAACATTTTGGTCGCATCAATATGACGTTCAGCTTTGTTTTAAAAAATGAGGTGCAGCTTCGCAAATGTTTTCCTTCAATAACAACAATAACAACACATGAATTAGAGCCGCGCAAGAGTGGGACGTCTTATGACACTTCCACAGTACCGTTGAAAAATAGAATGGAGGATATTTGTGTGTGTATATATATATATATATATATATATATATATATATATATTAAGTTCACCTTTAACTTCACATTTACCTGCAATAATTCACCTTTAACTTCACATTTACCTGCAATAATTCTCCTTTAACTTCACATTTACCTGCAATAATTCTCCTTTAACTTCACATTTACCTGCAATAATTCTCCTTTAACTTCACATTTACCTGCAATAATTCTCCTTTAACTTCACATTTACCTGCAATAATTCACATCTTGACATTTAACTACAATTAACATTTTGTGAAAGAAAAACATCTTTGGTGGTGTGTGTCTCTGCAGGTAAAAAAATTGAAGACAAAGCATTTAAAGACGAAAGGATTTCTAAACTTGCAACAATTTATCAATACAGGTCATAATAAAAGTGATTGCTAATTAATGGTCAGTTATGTTAGAAATCCACCTCAGAGCAATTCAAGGTAAGTTCCATTGAATAATTGTCCTTGAGCCAGAAATAATTAACTAACCAATATTTATAATTAACTCCAAGGAACTGAGGCAGTCTGTCCTGTATTTGCAGATTCAAGGAAAATAAGATTTTCAAATTCCAAACGGACTAAAATCACATGAGATGTCTACGTTCTGGATTCACTTTTTATTTTATTAGCTATGGGGGTTGAGTTCCCCAGAAAAAAGGCCAATATGTGTGAAATTAGTCAGAGAGAAGATGACAGAAATAAGAGAGGAAATTACCAGCGAGTTTTTACGATCAGGCAAAAAAACCATATGGTCATAATTTGTATTTTCTGACTCACTGGCAGCAAACCCAGTCCCACATTCCCAGACCTACAGTTCCGTTCTTATTCCTTTTGTTTTATCGTTTAGTTTCCAGCATATACCATAAAATAAATGATGTTCTTTTTTCTTTACTGTTTTCTGTGTGAGAAACTGGAGGGCAGTATTTCCACTGGACTCCACAGGATGGTAATGAATGTTACAGTACCTTTGCTGGTCTCCAGCTCTACGGTATGCAATGTGTGTATGGTATTCTATGTCTCTATGGTATTTGACAGCACTAGGAATGCAATGGCTCTATGGAATTATACAGTGTCCTCCACAATTATTGGCACCGCTGGTAAAGATGAGTAAAAAGGGTGATAAACAATTCACCTTTTGGTGAATTAGCTTAATCTCACACTGAAAACATTTTAAAAGTTCAACCTTAATTGAAGTAAATTTGTGCTGAGGAAGAAAATCTCTCATCAAAATTTTTTTATTTTTAACAAAACCACGTGTGCCACAATTATTGCCACCCCTGCATTTAATACTTTGTACAACCTCCCTTTGCCAATAAAACAGCACTGAGTCTTCTCCCGTAACATCTAATAAGGTTGGAGAATACAGAGCCAGCAATCTGAGACCATTCCTCTTTACAGAATCTCTCCAGATCATCCAGAGTCCTCGGTCTTCTCTTGTGCACTCTCCTCTTCAGCTCAGCCCACAGGTTTTCAATGGGGTTTAGGTCAGGGGACTGAAATAGCCATGGCAGAAGCTTGTGTTCAGTTAACCATTTTTCTGTTGATTTGGACGTATGTTTTTGATCATTGTCCTGCTGGAATATCCAACGACGACCCAGTTTCAGTTTCCTGGCAGAGGCAGCCAGATTCAGATTAAAAATTGTATAGTATTTCATGGAGTTTATGATGCCATGTACCCTAACAAGGTTCCCAGGGCCTTTGGAGGTAAAACAGCCCCACAACATAACAGAACCTCCACCATACTTAACAGTGGAGATCGGGTTATTTTCGGTATAGTCATCCTTCTTTTTAGGTCAAACCCACTTTGAGTGTTGTTTGCCTAAAAGTGCAATTTTTGTTTCATCCGACCATAGAATGTGGTTCCAGTCAAAGTTCCAGTAGCGTTGAGCAAACTCCAGGCACTTACGTTTGTGATTAAATGACGGGAAAGGCTTTTTTCTGGGATGCCTTCCAAATAATGTGTTGGCATGGCGACATCTAATGGTAGTTTTGGAGACTTGATGACCCCAAGATGCTTCTTTCCTCTGTAATTCTCCAACAGTGATCCTTGGGGATTTTTTTGCCTCTCTTACCATCCTCCTTAGTGTGCTTGGGGGCAAAATAAACTTGGGTCCTCATCCAGGCAAGTTTGTAACAGTTCCAGTTGCTTTGAACTTTTTAAGTATTGCCCTAACGGTAGATATGGTCATTTTCAGGTGAGTAGCTTTTTTTATAGCCATTCCCTGAATTATGAAGCTCAACACACGTTTCCCTCATTTGATTTGTGTGTTCTCTTATCTTGCCCATGTTGATGTATGAATAAGGGAATATGGCCTCTGTGTCACCTCATATCTATACCCCAGTGAAACAGGAAGTCATGGATTACTGATTGGAAGTTCCTAAACACTCTGATCAACTTTAAAAAGTAAAATATTAATGAAAAAAATGCTTCAGTCACATTTTGTTCATAATAATTTCTAGGGGTGCCAATAATTGTGGCACACGTGGTTTTGTTAAAAATAATAATTTCTTGATGAGGGATTTTTTTTTTTCAGAATAAATTTACTTCAATTAAAGGTTGGATTTTTCTCATTCTTTCAGTGTGAGATTAAGCTAATTCACCAAAAGGTGAATTTTTTATAACCCTTTTTACTAATTTTTACCAGCGGTGCCAATAATTGTGGAGAGCACAGTATGTCTCTATGGTATTTGACGGCTCTAGGTACTCCATGGCTGTGTCCAAATCAGAGCCCTATCTACTGCGTCCAGTTTCCTGTGTACAGTGCACTGACAGAGGTGTGCTGTTTAATGTTCAATATTCTCAATACTATTTTCCAACCGTACTGTGGAAGTGTCGTAAGATGTCCCACCCTTGTACAGCCTTGTCACGTGTCGTTTTTGTTGTTATTGAAGGAAAAAGTCAGCGAAGCTGCGCCTCGTTTTTTAAAACGAAGCTTTATGCGACCAAAATGTTTGCATACTTCTTGAAGCGTGCTCCCGAATATGCTCAGCGAAACCCCGGAAGTAAGTGTATCATACGGGGGTTTTAAGTGCACTACATTTAGTGAAAATGTCACCTACTTAACGACTTTCTCTACTCAACAAGCCTACATAATAGTATGTAAGGGTGCCGATTCGGACACAGCCTATAGCTCTATGGTCTTCTATGGCTATGTGGTCTTCTATGGCTGTATGGTATTTAATGCAGTTTGATAATAATAATCCTATTTTTTGATGTGATTCTGGAGGCTACAGAGAGAAGGTCAGGGTATTTTCACAGTGGGAGAGGAAGCACTGTAGGTCAGGAGAGGGTGTGTGGGGGGGGGGGGGGTCATTAGTACTAAACTTCACACAGTCAGAGAGAAGTGGACACACACTGAGAAACAGAGTCTCGCGCTGAGAAACAGAGTCTCGCGCTGAGAAACAGAGTCTCGCGCTGAGAAACAGAGTCTCACGCTGAGAAACAGAGTCTCGCACTGAGAAACAGAGTCTCGCGCAGAGAAACAGAGTCTCACGCAGAGAAACAGAGTCTCGCGCTGAGAAACAGAGTCTCGCGCTGAGAAACAGAGTCTCGCGCTGAGAAACAGAGTCTCGCGCAGAGAAACAGAGTCTCGCGCAGAGAAACAGAGTCTCGCGCTGAGAAACAGAGTCTCGCGCTGAGAAACAGAGTCTCGCGCTGAGAAACAGAGTCTCGCGCTGAGAAACAGAGTCTCGCGCTGAGAAACAGAGTCTCGCGCTGAGAAACAGAGTCTCGCACTGAGAAACAGAGTCTCGCACTGAGAAACAGAGTCTCACGCTGAGAAACACACTGATACTGCAGAGCTAAGATCAGAAACAGAGGGAGAGAGAAGGAAAGAGAGAGGTAGGAGAGGTACCTTTTTCATGGTAGTTACATCTTTTTATGTGTGTGTGTCTGTGTTTATATTACCTCAGAGTAACAAACTGATTGGTAAACCACGCCAGGAAGTGCAAAAATTTGTAGCATCTACTTGTCAATAAATTTAAATTGGTGTGTTTCTACATTCGTATTTTGTATTCAAACTAGTATAAAATAACATGACTCCAGTGTTCAGTCAAACACTCTCCGTACAGTAGACGCAAACTGTTGAGCAACAGAACACAGAACACTGTTAAAACACTATTTTAATTTGCGATTCAGCTGTACTGTGGAAAGGCCTCAGTTGCCCCTGGCTTCATCTACATAAATGGAAAGTGGAATCCCTGATATAAACTAATGACATGGATCAGCTCTCATGACTGGAACAGACTGCTGCTGTCATCCTGGCTCTGATAAATAAACAACAGTACTGTCAGAAATGGGCACTGGCAGTAAACCTTAAAGGATCCATTATCTTCTAACCCCCCTCCACAAAACAAAAAATACTGGACATCACGAAATAGGCAATTATCTTGTTTAATTTATCGTAGTAGTTATTTCTACTGGATCATTTCTATGGTAGATAATGTCCATTACACATTATTTAGTTTTAGAATATGATAATTTAGTTTTATAGAAAAGAATTGTTTACTTTTTGTGACATCTTTCCTGATCACTCCCAGTTTTCCACCTACTTTAGAGATTCATCTATACACCTTTATGCCAGGATAGCAGTGCATTCATTAAAAGAAAAGTCTTTAAATATGTGCCATACAATCCGCTCCAAACTCTCCCACCACAGCTTCGCCCTGCTGTTTGTGTTGTTTAGGGAAGTACAGGATCGGTCCAGTCAGCAAAACCCACACAATGAGACACAATCATCCCGAAAGCAACCTGCAGGAGCTAAAATCACCTTATTTTACTGAACATGAGACTCCCAGCGCTCACAGTTTTACATTTACAAGCATTCAGCAAAAAGCCCGTCTGGAATCTAATCAGCAAGAGCCACAAACATTAAAGCACTGCATCGGACACCTGCCATAAGACTGAATTAATGTAAAAGTAACATCAAGTAAATAAACAAAATAAAAAACTACCTGAGAGAAAAGCTCCCAGTCGTTCTCGTGGGTTACCCAACTTGCCCAATAGGCTGGTGTTGCTAACTGGACAAAAACCAGAACAAAACCTGATGATAAAAACAAACCAAATACTCTGTCACGCTACATGAACAAGGACTCTAAACAAACTGGACAGGGATGCCCATCTAGGGGACCGCAAAAGGACATCACTATCAGACAGCAGGGGAAGAGACAGAGATGGACTGACAGAAAGAGATAGAGGGAGGGAGAGAAAGAGAAGACAGGAGGAATAGGGGTGGTGGAGAGAGAGAGAGAGAGAAAGGGGTGGAGGGTGAGAGAGAAAGTGAGGGAAGCAAGCAATTGAGCGATAGAGAAAGACAGAGAGAAAAGAATAGTATAATGATTTTTCCATAAAAAGGCCAAGTGGTAGCACAGAGAATAGATACATGTTTTTACAGTTAAAATAACCCGATATCAGCAGTTTAAAATAATTGACATTTAAAATGGCATACATCCAATTGGGCTAAAATATGAAGGGGTCCTTTAAAATGGATCATAATCCTTTAAAATATCATACACCCCCCTTTAAATGTAAGATACATCCCCCCTTTAAAATATCATCCATCCCCCCCCTTTAAAATATCATACATCCCCCCCCCTTTAAAATATCATACAACCCCCCCCCTTTAAAATATCATACATCCCCCCTTTAAAATATCATACATCCCCCCCCCTTTAAAATATCATACATCCCCCCCTTTAAAATATCATACATCCCCCTTTAAAATATCATACATCCCCCCCCCTTTAAAATATCATACATCCCCCCCCATTAAAATATCATACCCCCCCCCTTTAAAATATCATACATCCCCCCCCCTTTAAAATATCATACATCCCCCCCCTTTAAAATATCATACATCCCCCCCCTTTAAAATATCATACATCCCCCCCTTTAAAATATCATACATCCCCCTTTAAAATATCATACATCCCCCCCTTTAAAATATCATACATCCCCCCCTTTAAAATATCATACATCCCCCCCCTTTAAAATATCATACATCCCCCCCTTTAAAATATCATACATCCCCCCCCTTTAAAATATCATACATCCCCCCCCCTTTAAAATATAATACATCCCCCCCCCCTTTAAAATATCATACATCCCCCCCCCTTTAAAATATCATACATCCCCCACCTTTAAAATATCATACCTCCCCCCCTTTAAAATATCATACATCCCCCCTTTAAAATATCATACATCATCTCCCCCCCCTTTAAAATATCATACATCCCCCCCTTTAAAATATTACATACCCCCCCATTTAAATTTCATACATCCCCCCCTTTAAAATATCATACATCCCCCCCTTTAAAATATCATACATACCCCCCCATTTAAATATCATACATCCCCCCCTTTAAAATATCATACATCCCCCCCTTTAAAATATCATACATCCCCCCCTTTAAAATATCATACATCCCCCCCTTTAAAATATCATACATCCCCCCCTTTAAAATATCATACATCCCCCCCTTTAAAATATCATACATCCCCCCCTTTAAAATATCATACATCCCCCCCTTTAAAATATCATACATCCCCCCCCTTTAAAATATCATACATCCCCCCCTTTAAAATATCATACATCCCCCCCCCCTTTAAAATATCATACATTCCCCCCCTTTAAAATATCATACATTCCCCCCCTTTAAAATATCATACATCCCCCCCCCCTTTAAAATATCATACATCCCCCCCCTTTAAAATATCATACATCTCCCCCTTTAAAATATCATACATCCCCCCTTTAAGGTGAAAAAAAAACCAGAAACAACCAGTGGCTCTATGGGACTGGGTTTGGGGTCACTAGACCGGCTTTATGGGACTGGGTTTGGGGTCACTAGACCGGCTCTGGGTTTGGGGTCACTAGACCGGCTCTGGGTTTGGGGTCACTAGACCGGCTCTGGGTTTGGGGTCACTAGACCGGCTCTGGGTTTGGGGTCACTAGACCGGCTCTGGGTTTGGGGTGATGAGCTTAGTTGGGCTGATGCTCCGTTCCCATCATCAGGTATTAAGATTATTAATGTTCATTAACACACTCAAATACAGTAAAACATTTAAAACAGCATATTCACACATTTTACCATCTGCATTGTACACAGAAACTCCAAAGTGCTCTGAAAGCTATTCTGGACAGGAGTATGTGTGAAACGAATACATGAATTAGTAAATAAATATAGAAATAAAAAGCCAGATAAACCATTTGTCTGAAACATTTTTTTCCTGAGTCAGCATTCTTTGAAAAATGAACGGTGTTGTTTTGGGAAAAGCGATGAGGGACGAGGCGTTCCGCGGCCCAGGGAACGCTGACATTACAGCCATTATCGTATCAGCATCATTACCGCCGTGTACGCCAGCACCCAGCGTTTATGTAACCAATGCTGTTCCCTAATTACCTCAGTACTGACACTTTCATCTCTGGGCCCATAAAGCAAAACAGCGAAAACAACAGCATTTTCAAACTGAGAGAGAGAGAGAGAGAGAGAGAGAGAGAGAGAGAGAGAGCGAGAGCGGGAGAGAGAGAGAGAGAGAGAGCAGGAGAGAGAGAGAGCAGGAGAGAGAGAGAGCAGGAGAGAGAGAGAGCGAGAGAGAGAGAGAGAGAGAGAGGGAGATTAAAAAGAACAAGAGTAGAGTGCAGAAAAAAAAGAGAAATAAAGAGGGGGATGGAGAGAGAGAAAAAATAAAGCGAGAGGAGGGAACAGGAGAGGGGGGCAAGATGAGAGAGAAGGAGAGAAAGAGAGAGGGAGAGAAAGAAAGAGAATCAGTATGAACGCCCCCCATAGGCCCACAGTTGAGCGAGTCAGTGAGGTGGAGTTTGGAAGCAGGCACCAGCTCTCACCTGACGGCCTGTTTCACCCATTCACCCGGGTTCCAGTAATTCTATTAATTCACCCGGGTTCCAGTAATTCTATTAATTCACCCGGGTTCCAGTAATTCTATGAATTCACCCGGGTTCCAGTAATTCTATTAATTCACCCGGGTTCCAGTAATTCTATTAATTCACCCGGGTTCCAGTAATTCTATTAATTCACCCGGGTTCCAGTAATTCTATGAATTCACCCGGGTTCCAGTAATTCTATGAATTCACCCGGGTTCCAGTAATTCTATGAATTCACCCGGGTTCCAGTAATTCTATGAATTCACCCGGGTTCCAGTAATTCTATTAATTCACCCGGGTTCCAGTAATTCTATTAATTCACCCGGGTTCCAGTAATTCTATTAATTCACCCGGGTTCCAGTAATTCTATGAATTCACCCGGGTTCCAGTAATTCTATGAATTCACCCGGGTTCCAGTAATTCTATGAATTCACCCGGGTTCCAGTAATTCCATTAATTCACCCGTGCTCTATTAATTCACAATGTCAGCCTGGGAGCCACTTAATTAAATAAATCATCAATACGTGTGCAATGGCTGTTTATGTTTATAGTTTTTAATCAATCCATCATAACACTGATGACTCTCTCAGTGCAATGTTAACATTCTGTACCTTTACATTTTTATTTTAGCAGAGACTCTTTTCCACAGTGGCTTATTACACTTTTACTCACAATCCATTTATAGAGCTGGATATGATGTGCACTATGTACTGTACTGAGTATATACTGTATTAGCCCTCTCTCTCAGTGCAGTGTTAATGTACTGTAGTGTGCAGTCAGTCAGTGTGTATATACTGTATTAACCCTCTCTCTCAGTGCAGTGTTAATGTACTGTAGTGTGCAGTCAGTGTGTATATACTGTATTAACCCTCTCTCTCAGTGCAGTGTTAATGTACTGTAGTGTGCAGTCAGTGTGTATATACTGTATTAACCCTCTCTCTCAGTGCAGTGTTAATGTACTGTAGTGTGCAGTCAGTGTGTATATACTGTATTAACCCTCTCTCTCAGTGCAGTGTTAATGTACTGTCGTATCCAGTCAGTCAGTGTGTATAAACTGCATTAACCTGTCTTGTAATTAAGACTTCAAACACAGTTTTCTGTGAGTATTTTCCTTTTTTTGGCATACACAGAAAATGTCTGCACACTCCATATCTTGGTACAGCTCATTATTCCGTCTGCACCCTCATTAAAAGAGTTTGTTAACTGAATTCACGATCCCCGGAGGACGGTTCTTCTTTACGATCACCCAGCTCCACATCTTCAGAGACCCACCAATTAACTCCACCATTCCTGACCACAGGCGCGCACTGGAGTGCGCAAAAGCGCGTACAAGCGCTCTCACGTGAAAGGGTACACAAGCGCGAAAAGCACTACGACTGCCAGGCCTGCCCTCAACCCCAATTTCCAGTGCTTAGCTACTATTAAGTCCTAGTTTGCATAGCTCTGCGTCGTAGAGCGTCACCCCCGCCCTGGCTGCCTGGCGCTGTATTGAACCGCCTCATAAATGGTTGTGACAACAGAGTTTCAGCACCACGGACAGCGTCACCCAGAACGACTTGACACTTGATGGTGAACATAATAAAAACGCTCGTGCTGAGACGTGTCACATTTGTTTTTTGTAATAACACCCCAGCCCCCACCAAATAAACAAACAATAAATACAACTATATAGCCCAATCATAAAGTGGAGGGAAGGGAAACATACTGTATTTTCCAAACAATACTGTAGGCCTATACACCGACGTACTTAACGCAATTTAGTATATAATGGAAATACTCGTGCAACATTTGAATGAAATCAATGGCTTGTTGGTGTGATGGTACGGTCTTGGGCTACTGAATGACAGTGTTGACAAAACCAAATAACGGTCAAATAATATATCAAGCAAGCCAAACAGTGACAGTAGCAATTCTACTTACAGCACGGTCCGGTTGATGCTCTGCGTTGAGAGGTCATCTTGACCGGTCAGTAACCGACCGGGAAGTAAAATCCAACTGGCAATTCTGTGTGTGTGTTGTGTGGGAGAGAGAGAGAGAGAGAGAGAGAGAGAGAGAGAGAGAGAGAGAGAGAGAGAGAGAGAGAGAGAGAGAGAGAGAGAGAGAGAGAGAGAGAGAGAGAGACGCAAATTGAAGACCTAGTTATTTGTAAATTAAACGCCTACCCACATAAATATCACACAATAAGTCTACAAAGGAAATTATGGAACGGGTTGTACACAGCCGGATAACGCGATACGGTGACAATTCACATACTCAATCGTAAAAATGTTTCAGTAGCCTGTAACTTGCACCGACCAACCTTCAACACACCAATACGTAACACATTAAAACGCATGTGCAGCTAAGAAATAAATACTTACATTCCGCACACGTTTGTAATACGTTTTAATTATTTTAACGTTACAGGACAGCTAGCCTGTACAGATCTGTGCCGTTTAAATGTACATCCGGTAGCTACTGCCGCGCTTTGGTCTAGCTCATTGCTGTAATAATAAAAAAAGACTCACAAACATGCGATATAAAATCAAATCAATATAGTATCAAATACATTAACAGGAAGTGAAGTTTTGTCTCAGATATGATAAACTGCTTGCTAAACAGACAATACGATGTGAACGTAATGTACTACATTATAGCCTACTTACAAATACAAGACGTCCTCTTAGAATGCCATATTTCCGTCGGATATCGTGCGACTCGTCAAAAATGTTTTTTTTGTTGTTTTTTTTAAAGCAAATGTCCTTATGTTTCTAAGCGCATCCGCGTGCTTCTGTGAATACCGGCTGTGCTTAAATCATATCTCCACCGGCAAAAAAAAAAAAAAAAAAAAAAAAAAAAGGATGGTTGACCTACCCTGTTTTGGACATTAAATGATTGAATGTAGCGTATTTTTTGTCAGGTGGAAATTTTGATTTGATGGGAGGGAGGGGAAAAAACGCACAGTGCACCCGGACGACGCGACTAAGATACGCCGCCCTCTTCTGCTTTCCTCCTTTCCACTCTGGACACTGTCCCTCACTCACTCACTCACTCGCCACGTCACGTCAGCGCGAGACGTCACGTTAACTCTTCGTACCTCCCCCGCCGCCCGCCCTGTCCGTACTGTACACGTTATGTAAACACACCCGGGATAATGGGGGGGGGGATTACAGCTCGCGCTGGCTGCTAAGGAGACAGACGCAGATAAACACAGCGAACCTCACGCCGCGCTGAGACGATAAATAACAATGGCTATAGGCAGGAAACCTCTATATTTCAGTATTAAAGTAATTTGGATGGGTAGCCTAATTGTGCACTTGGATGTATGAGGAACGCATTTTTTGCTTAAAATAAACATTACAAATGTCTAAATTTGAAGAATGTAAAATGACTGATATAAAATGTATTATTTATATGTTTTTTTCCCCATGTTGCCAGTGAGTGGATATATTTTAATAGTAAATGGGTTTTATTTGCTAAATGGGCTAATACAGAATATATGATAAGGACTGAACAGTAACTGAACAGACAAGTCTTGTGATATATAACTTTCTCATGCTTCTTGTATAACAACCATAAAGCTAAAGAATGAGGAGGAAAATAAATGGTCAAATTTAAAAAAAGAAAATGTATAGATTTCTTGTAAATACAGACCTGGAGCCCAACTCTGAACAGTTATCACAAAGTTGAGCACAGTGAACCCCGCCCCTGATATCAATCAATTGTCTGAAACATCACAACTGTCATATGCTTTCAAAAACAGACCAGAAACAGACTCTCGCCCTGAGAACGGGCTCTGCGTGCACCAGAAACAGACCTGCCGTCCTGAGAACGGGCTCTGTGTACACCAGAAACAGACCTGCCGTCCTGAGAACGGGCTCTGCGTGCACCAGAAACAGACCTGCCGTCCTGAGAATGGGCTCTGCGTGCACCAGAAACAGACCTGCCGTCCTGAGAACGGGCTCTGTGTGCACCAGAAACAGACCTGCCGTCCTGAGAACGGGCTCTGCGTGCACCAGAAACAGACTCTCGCCCTGAGAACGGGCTCTGCGTGCACCAGAAACAGACTCTCGCCCTGAGAACGGGCTCTGCGTGCACCAGAAACAGACTCTCGCCCTGAGAACGGGCTCTGCGTGCACCAGAAACAGACTCTCGCCCTGAGAACGGGCTCTGTGTGCACCAGAAACAGACTCTCGCCCTGAGAACGGGCTCTGTGTGCACCAGAAACAGACTCTCGCCCTGAGAACGGGCTCTGTGTGCACCAGAAACAGACTCTCGTCCTGAGAACGGGCTCTGTGTGCACCAGAAACAGACTCTGGTCCTGAGAACGGGCTCTGTGTGCACCAGAAACAGACTCTGGTCCTGAGAACGGGCTCTGTGTACACCAGAAACAGACCTGCCGTCCTGAGAACGGGCTCTGCGTGCACCAGAAACAGACTCTCGCCCTGAGAACGGGCTCTGTGTGCACCAGAAACAGACTCTGGTCCTGAGAACGGGCTCTGTGTACACCAGAAACAGACTCTCGTCCTGAGAACGGGCTCTGTGTGCACCAGAAACAGACTCTCGCCCTGAGAACGGGCTCTGCGTGCACCAGAAACAGACTCTCGCCCTGAGAACGGGCTCTGTGTGCACCAGACACAGACCTGCCGTCCTGAGAACGGGCTCTGCGTGCACCAGAAACAGACCTGCCGTCCTGAGAACGGGCTCTGCGTGCACCAGAAACAGACCTGCCGTCCTGAGAACGGGCTCTGCGTGCACCAGAAACAGACCTGCCGTCCTGAGAACGGGCTCTGCGTGCACCAGAAACAGACTCTCGCCCTGAGAACGGGCTCTGCGTGCACCAGAAACAGACTCTCGCCCTGAGAACGGGCTCTGTGTGCACCAGAAACAGACTCTCGCCCTGAGAACGGGCTCTGTGTGCACCAGAAACAGACTCTCGCCCTGAGAACGGGCTCTGCGTGCACCAGAAACAGACTCTCGCCCTGAGAACGGGCTCTGTGTGCACCAGACACAGACCTGCCGTCCTGAGAACGGGCTCTGCGTGCACCAGAAACAGACCTGCCGTCCTGAGAACGGGCTCTGCGTGCACCAGAAACAGACCTGCCGTCCTGAGAACGGGCTCTGCGTGCACCAGAAACAGACTCTCGTCCTGAGAACGGGCTCTGTGTGCACCAGAAACAGACCTGCCGTCCTGAGAACGGGCTCTGTGTGCACCAGAAACAGACCTGCCGTCCTGAGAACGGGCTCTGTGCACCAGAAACAGACTCTCGTCCTGAGAACGGGCTCTGTGCACCAGAAACAGACTCTCATCCTGAGAACGGGCTCTGTGCACCAGAAACAGACTCTCGTCCTGAGAACGGGCTCTGTGCACCAGAAACAGACTCTCGTCCTGAGAATGGGCTCTGTGTGCACCAGAAACAGACCTGCCGTACTGAGAATGGGCTCTGTGTGCACTGTGCAGTGGCAGCTGTGACCATGTATCATCACTTCCCAGTGACCCCTGCTGACCAGCTAGGTGCCCACAGTCCTGCTTACAGGATCCGTCTGCCTCTCCTTCACGCCTCTGCAAACTCAAACCTGTAGACCACCGTTTCTTAACCCTGGTCCTGGAGGGCCGCAGGGTATGCTGGTTTTCGTTGTTTAATTGATGAATTTAATTGTATTTAAATGTACTTTAATTGATCAATTAAAGCAGCCGATAAACACAGTTAATTCACCACACCTGGTTTCTTGGGTCTGAATTGGTTGCAGATATTCAGGCAAAAACATAAACCAGCCGACCCTGCAGCCCTCCAGGACCGGGGTTGAGAAACACTGCTGGAGACTGTGGTGTGAAAGGAAGTAGCGACATGCTCGTCTTCACCCTCTCAAATTAATGTTACAGGTTGCAACAGTGGGGACTGGTGGATAGGATTGGGCATAGGATGGGGATGGGGTCGGGGGGAAATCACTGAAAAAAAAAAAACTTCTGGGTACACAGTTCAACATTAGCTTCCATTTTATCTCTCTTCTAATCAGTGTACAGAAGAGATATTGGCCTACAACAGCATACGGCTTTTGCTTTGGCAGAGGCCACATGTTCTAAATGGCATATCATTGGGGTACCATGACGTTGACATTGAGGAAGAGAAAACCTAATTGTGTGTCAGTAGATCATAGGTAGTATTTTACAGTAAGAAATAATAATCAAAAACAGCAATAGGCTTCCCTCTTTCTGTACTCCTTATATTTAGTTTTTTCCCCCCATAAGTAGAGGGGTTTTTTTGGAGAAATGGGGGGGGGCGAAATAAATAAAAAAACAAAGTAAATATATATAACACACACAGAAAGAGAAGCCGTTTTTTTTTTATATTATTATTATTTCTACAAATGACGACTAATAGTCTTTACTGTAATCCCACATTACTCTATGTATATGGTTTGGTTGCATCTTCTTTATTTTGCCCTGCACAGGGTTTGGCAAAATGGCAAACCTGAAGTAGCTTATCGTTCCAATAGATCAAACCAAGCCTAAGAGACTGCAGCTCCGTGCCTGTAAGTTATTGTTACAAATATTGTTATTGTTCTAAAAAAAAACATCTTTCTTATCTTGAATTTCTTTATCCATTTTTTATCATGAAGCCATTTTGGCTCCTAACCAAAGCAAAGCCCTATATGTGAGTACGGGAGGGACGGGGCGGTGTATATCTGGGTGAGGATGTGGGAAGAACAGGAGCCAGAATGAGGCAGAGAATGCCAGGACATGTTCAGAAACAGCTGCTACAGCTCTTCTCTGTGAGAGGCATGCAAAAAAGAAGGGAATAGTGGAAGAGAAAGATGGTCTGTTCCCAATATTACCTCTTTCACTCGCATCTATATATCAATCTCTCTCTCTCTCTCTGCTTCTCTCTCTCTCTCTGCTTCTCTCTCTCTCTCTGCTTCTCTCTCTCTCTCTGCCTCTCTCTCTCTGCCTCTCTCTCTCATTGCCTCTCTCTCTGCCTCTCTCTCTCTCTCTGCCTCTCTCTCTCTCTCCTCTCTCATCCCCATTTTCATTCCCTCAAACACGAGGGAGCAGAATTGGATCTTTGTATCGGTGTAAATGCCTCTTTCCTTTTGCACTGGTGAGAATAGTGCAGAGGAAACGGTGAGACATTGTGCTGTAATCTGTGTGTGTGTTCAGTGAAGGACGTCTGAAAGTCAAGTCTCTCCCTCTCCCCGTCTGCATTTTTTTTTCTAAAGTAATGTACTGAATTCCCCATCTCTCTCTCCTTCTCTCTCCCTCTAAAACACCAGGCCATCCCTGATTCTCTCACCTCCCACCTTCTAGCACAATCAATTTTCACCTTTTTTCCCCCTTTTCCCAGCCCCCCCCCCCCCCGCCCCCAGACCAATCCTAAGTGCATTTCATCTATATTTATATCACTACTGAATAATTAAAGCCCGAAGATGGAGGATAATCTTTCTCTCATTCTTTAACCCTCTGCATACTACCGTTCCCACTAGTCCGTGCTTGAAACGTACCTAAATATGAAACGGTAAATAAAAGCTTGCATGAATCCTTGCCTCTCTCCCCCTCCCCTCTCTCTCTCACCCGACACCCATCCCCCCAACAGAAAATCCAGCCCAAACAGATTCTCAACTCAAAATAGTTTCAAATCTGGCCAAACCTACCTCGTCCTGGGTTTCTCTGGAGAAAACAGCACCGGGAGCTCGTCAGAAGTCAGCGTTAGTGCCCCCTAAAAATACCTGCCTTACCCTCCGCACCCCCTTCCCCAGGGGAGAAAGAGAAGAAAGACGCTTTTTTTCTCCCAACACCTAGCATAAGTTTTTGTGTAAAACCTCCAGAAAACTAAATCTGGGACAAGAAAAAATATTCTTTTGTGCTAAATATATATGCAGCTGTAAACAGTGTTTGGCTGACTTGGAGTGCAGAAGAATATATAACCTATTATTATCGAAAATATTTTATTTCCCCCAAAAAACCTTTCCGAGAGTGAAGCATAGTGTTGGGCAATGGGAGCATGAGGCATGGTGACACCAAAACGTTTCTACCATACGTTTCCAGCATTCAGTTCAACCAATCATTGTATTTTGTTGTGCAGCACAAAACCCCTTCATTGGTTGAAATGAGTCAGCGATTGACAACCAAGTGTAACTCGGCCCATGACGGCTCATTACAACAGGGAACGGATCCTGGGGTTCAGTTGCCGATGGTAACGGATGCATTTTCCCTCCCCGATTTGAATGCTCTCAAATGCTTCGAACACAAGGTCAAAGTGAACGGTGTTACTGAATCAAAATAGAGCGATCATCTTCACCCCATGTTAAAACTAATGACTCCTAAACGGTACTGAGCGATCATCTTCGATCATCACGTTAAAAGCACTCTTTCCTGGAGAGAAGGGCGTGTGTCTAAAGATGAAAGTGCCCCTATCCACAGAAAACAAGTTGTTGCCCAGTGGTTTAAGGATGAAAGTTTACCATCAGAGCCGGAAAACATGCAGCAGTAAGAGAGGACTAATAACCATGAGGAGGAGGGCCCATAAATCATAAAAGTTTTATTGGATTGAAAGATGTGAGGCGTGGCAAAAATTACCATGTATGTCACAGAAACCGTATTAATACACATCAACTTCCAACTGAGACTGTGTTAAAGGGAAAGGAACAGGGAAGGATCCGGCCGTGTCCTCGACTCCATTCAACATAGACTGATCTGAGATGCACAGACAGGCCACTGGTGTGATCGCCTGCTTGGAAACTGATCTGAGATCAGCCCCAGCTGCAGAGTGGAGACTGAGGGAGGGTTGCCAGATATGTGCTATTAAAATCCCCCTATGAGAGGGGTTAAAAAAGTTGCCAGATATGTGCTATGAAAATCCCCCTAACAGAGGGGCCACAAAGTTGCTTAAAATGTCTGTGCAAGCCCAACGTGAGAACTGTGGAGTGATAAAAAGCAGACCTTGTGGGCTTCAGCGCATACACTCGTGAATCGATAGCAGAGGTCGCAGCAACGAGCACTGATATATGCGCGATTGGACATTCAAAATGGGGGAGAAGAAAGTGCCAAAGGAATTTTTTAAAAATAATAATCTTTTTGCACCAATTCTATTATTTTCCAAAACAACCAAAAAAACAACAAACAAAAAAACCTCAACTTATTCCAAAATCTGGCAACCATGGAAAGAAGGGAAAACAGCAAAAGGGAAGAGAGACAGCCCAAAAACAAGAGCAAAGGGGGAAGAAAAAGTGAAGACAGGAGGAAGCTTATAACACACGCAATGCATCTTGGTCTGCAGTCCATGAGGCATGGTCCGTCTCTCGCTCAGGCCCAGGGCGGCACTGAGAGCCTAACCCAGCGGCCCCCTCCAGCTCCAGAAAGGGGCTGAGAGTCTAACCCAGCTTATTAACAAGAACAACAAACACATTATTAATATTAATAAGCTCCTCATATCCATATTAATGTGTTCCCTCTTTTCTTCCCCCGTTTTCCCAGAATTCCTCCTGGGCCGAAAACAGAATACTCGCCCCTCACCCCACCACACCCAACTCAACCCAACCCCCGCCCCTTTGGGGCTAACTGCTGCTGTTGAATGCACTGGAGAGGTAAGATGTGGTTGTGGAGGTGGAGAGGTAAGATGTGGTTGTGGAGGTGGAGGGGTATACATTAAGGTTTTCCCATACTCCTGGTGATTCATTACTCAGCCCAGAAAAACTCTCATACATTTTTCACTTTCTTTTCCCCTCAAAAAAAAATCTGAAGTGAATTAAATTCTTAATTAAACAGGAAGAGAATGAAACTCACAAGGGGAGTGAGAGGGTTCTGGCCTGTGAGGAAAATATTATTAACCTTTGGAAGGCTGTGCTTTTTTTGTGTTCATTTAATTTAGCCTTTCTACATTACAGGCATTTAGCAGACGCTCTTATCCAGAGCGACTTACACAACTTCTTATCACATCTTATTACATTTATCCATTCCTATACAGCTGGATATATACTGAAGCAATTCAGATTAAGTACCTTGCTCAAGGGTACAACGGCAGTGTCCTACCTGGGAATCGAACCTGCAACCTTTCGGTTACAAGTCCGGTTCCTTAACCATTATACTAGACTGCCGCCCCTCTAGAATCCACTCTATCAACACACGCACGCACGCACACACGCACGCACGCACACACGCACGCACACACGCAGGCACGCAGCAGATTCCATAGCCTCGTGTGGAAAAAAAAGATGGATTCAACAGATCAAGAGCTTGAGGAAAAAAATGCATGATTCAATCATGAGTTGAATGGGAAGTTGTAGCCCTGGGAAACAAACCGCATGCGTGACCCTTCTTTTGGATGAGATCTGCACTAGCGGTAAAAGCAATAGCGGTTAAAGCGGCTGGTCGCATCTCATGTCAGGTATTTTATAAAGTCAGTCACGACAGAAGAAAAGATTTTACAAATGAAACACACTGTAAGCAAAGGTAAAATAAAGAGAAAAAGTAACCCATCAACTGAGGCGCTGTGACGAGAAATTCCCCTGAAAATAACTTAAAAACTATTCAATATTAAGTGATGAGCCATGTTGGAAAGATCAACAAACTCACATAATCAATAATTTATCTTTTAAAACGATCGCTAAAAAATATTTCTTCACACTAATTCGCCAGACTGTAATGTTATCTCGTTAATATTCTTGTTTTGTTTACACTTAAAAAGGCACTTTAACGAGTGAGAAATTATACAACGTGTCTCTAGTTTGTTGTAACACATTGACACCCCGTCTCTCGAAATGAGGTGTCAATGACAAAAAATGTCACCAAAAAGGCAAACGGTAGAAAAACATGGAAAGTGTGTGTAGCATCCCAGAAGCAATCCTTAATCTTACACCAGCTCTCTCAGACTCCGGTCCTGGAGGGGGCGCCATTTCAGCAGGTTTAACTCCAGTCCAAAAGGGCTGCAGTGTCTGCAGGTTTAACTCCAGTCCTGGAGGGACGCAGTGTCTGCAGGTTTAACTCCAGTCCTGGAGGGACGCAGCACCCTCTCCAGGCCTGGAGTTAAACCTGCGGAAACAGCACCCCCTCCAGGCCTGGAGTTAAACCTGCAGAAATGGCACCGCCTGCTAGACTCAAGCTCTCAGGATCTGTGCCAATCGGCTAATCTCCGAGACATTTTATTCTGGAAAATCTGAGAGCGTGTTTTTAAGGCTCCTGACTGTCATTAGCTGCACTTGCAGAACTGATGAAAAAAAAACTAATCTGTGTATTTCTGGAGCGTGAAATATTAACTCCATGTTTTCACCCCTTCAGGGGACAGCAGTGTTACATAATCGGCTGTTGAAGACAAAAACATTTACCATCACACACACACACACACACTGTGCACACACACTGTACACATACACACACTGTGCACACACACACACACACACACTGTGCACACACACTGTGCACATACACACCTGCTTCAGCAGGCATCAATCAAAGGGTGTGTGTGTATATGTATATTGTTGAGGCTTACTCAAATGTATTAAACTAATATACAGTAACTGTATCGCTCAGCGTACCACGTTTTGGACATTCCAAGGCCGTAGTGAGGTGAAAGTGTCGTTTTTAAGATCACATACAGTAGAGGTACCATGGCCTACGTTCAGTTTGATTGGTGAAGACTGGCCTCCATCTTTCTTTTTGTGCATTGCTCCGGTACAGCAGCATCTCTACAACGGGAAAGAAAAAAATACATTTCCCAGAAGCCTCCCCTACGATAATCACCCAGTCAATTTCTCCTATCAAGTAGTGTTCAAAGCAGCCTCTCCATTTCCCCCAGTGAAGTGGCACACAGGAAGTTGTGTCAGTCAGAATGTCAGTGCCTCTCTTACAGCAGTCTGTTAGTGTTCCTCTCTCTCTGGGGGGGTCAGTGATACAGTCCACTGCTCTGCACCCTCTGCTGCCCAATCACAGGCTAACGCTCCTGTGATGCTGCTTAAGGAAACTCAGCAGGCCCTCGTCAGCCTTTACGCCATCCTTCTCCTGTCCCGCTGTGCCCGGCCCCGCCCTGCCTGGACCAGCCTCTCCCGGCCCCGCCCCCTCCGCCCCTGATAGGCTGACCGTGTCGCTGAGGTCACCCAGGTGCTCCACGGAGTCGCACTTCTCCAGGTCCGAGGCAATGGTCTGCAGGCTGAGTAGAGAAGCCGAGTCCGACCCCGCCTCCGGCCCCGCCCCCACCCCCACCCCCGTCCTCTCCCCGCCCTCCCCCCAGCGTCGCTCTGACGCCCACCGTCTGGCCGTCGTCTCCTTCTCCCCCGCCGCACAGTCTGACTCCGCCCCCACCGGGGAGCTCCGCCCCCCGCTGGCCCGGGCCTGGGTCCACTGCCCGGCCTCCGGGCCACGCCCCCTCTGGGCGTGGATCTGCTCGCTGATTTGCTCCAGGTTGCGCAGGGCGACAGAGTAGTGAGTCTTCACCTTGGACACGCGCTCCTCCAACATCAGAACCCGGGTCTTGTGCTCCTGCAGGCCAACGGAACATAATTAATTCAATACCAGACTATTGCCACATCCACCACGAGGGTAATTACGAGGGTAACTGTTTCAGTGCGCTCATATACAAAAATAACGAATACAGAAATACAACGACACACATCAAGCATCAGACCCGAACGGAAAACACAAATGCAAAAGTACTAAATCCGCCCCTCCTACCTACAGTCTCAAAATGGAAAAACAATTGAGACTTATATTAAATTAAATAAATGCAAGAACTTGGGGGTTCGTCACCCTCTCATGGCCAAATGTAATACCTGTTATTATTATGACTGTTTTAATTCTTGTTCTTATTATTGTTATTAATATAATGACCTCCAGGATGTGGTTGAACTGGGCCTTGAGCTGGAAGTAGGGTTTGGACTTGAGGATGACCCTGCGGAGGGAATTCTGCAGGCTCTGGACCCGCGCCTCGGCCTCCTGGCACTGCTGGGTCACCCTCTGGTGCTCCTTCACGCTCCGCAAACGATCCTCCTCTGCGGCGTTCACCTGCCGTCACCACGGAAACCGCCCGCCACAAACAAACAAACGCAGGAAACCGTGAGGGCAATGGCCATTGCTCACCACAGTGAATACCAGTTGCTGTGCGTGTGTGTTTTTATTTTTTATTTTTTTAACATTTTATTTACCATAATTTCACCATTATTTTCTTACAGTTCGGAACGCTCAATTTGTGTTTGTGTTCGTCAGTGCAAATTTCCTCTGTGTGTAAGTGCAGAAACCCACAAAAACGCACGTCAGACTGCAAAAGGTATTGTAAAATATAGCATTCAAATCTATCTACTTATATATTTACTGAACATTTTCAACTCATACTTTACCCCATTCAAAATGGTCAGCTCAGAGGCCAATTTAATCATACAGTAATAATCTTGACTTGTTTTAACCAATCAGAAGGTTTTGCTCACCACAGACACATACAATTTGAAGAAAGCAAGACAGTGTCACTGATACTGGATATACGTCGGCCCTCCCATTTTGTTTTGTTTGTTTCCTGAAGCTTTGCTCTTCCACTGCTCACTGTGAGGTACAACAGCGCCCTCTGCCTGTCTCACCTTGCAGGTGGCGTGGTTCAGCATCTCCTGCCAGGTAGGGTCCATGGTGTTGCTGTCCGCCATGAGGCCCTGCTCCGCCACGTACACCATCTCCCTGGCGGCAGTGTGCATGGAAACGGCCCTCTCGTATCTCAGAGCAGCTTTTTGGGTTTCTTGCTGGGCCTGCAGTGGGGACGACGACGACGACGACAACAACAACAACCAATCAGGGCGCACAAAAAAGTTAAAGTAGCCAATCAAGATGTGCTAAGGGTCAAGAGCAACCAATCAGGGTGTGCTGAGGAGAGACAACCAATCACAATGCCCCAAGGTGCAATAGGACAAATCACAACACCTTGAGGATCAAGGTAACGAATCAGGACATACCAAGAAACAAGGCCACCAATCATAATGTGCTGAGAGAGTGGACAACCAATAAGAATGTGCCAACTCAACAACAATCCCTCTTAGAAGGATAACCAATCACAACGCACTGAAGGGAGGGAACAACCAATCAGGCTTTGCCTCTTTGGAGAAGGCTGCACTGAGAGGGGGAAAGAGGAGGGTGGTGACAGAGTCTAAGCTTGAAGCCCACGCTAGGCTAACGGCGGGGGAAATCGTCCCGTCTCCTTCCATAACGGATCAAAGGCCTTGCCTCTGTCTCTGTCTGTCTCCCTCTCCCTCTCCCTCTCCGTGATTGGCTTTGGCTCCCTCTCTGCGATTGGCTTTATTTCCACCGCAAGCAGATTTTCAATCTGATGTTTCAACAGTCCTTGGTTCCCCAGATCAAATGCATCCCCCCCCGTGCAGTCTCCCCGCTTTAAAAAATGTATTCAAGCGATTCTTCGTCCTCCTCCTCCTCCTCCTGCCCTGTGAATATGCGCTTCTCTCCGGGTAAATAATGACTCACAGAGAAAGATCCGCATAGCGTGGCGCACTCGCGCTAGTCAGCCGCCGGGAGAATTAACGGCATCGATGAGTTATTTTATGCTCTTCCTCCGGAATACTGATGAACAAAAAATCATGGCTGGGCCAGACTCCTGCTGAAATGCATTATGGGTCAGGGAAAAGGCATTCTCCAACGAGAGCAGTTGGAACGCCAAGTCGTCAAAACGGCGAGACGGTCACTACCGCACGGGAGACGACCCCAATATCGCAGAGGCCACGGCCAACCCCAATATTGGAAAGACCACCGTCAACCCCATACGAATCCTAATATCAATCTATTATAAGCCCATCTTATAGACAGCAGTGTAGATAAATGCCCAGGGAACTGAGCTTTAATGCAAGAGAGGTTGCAGGTTTGATTCCCGGGTGGTTACCCTGGTTTCTAGCCGTTTATATGGACTGCATGTAAAACATATAATGAGTGTAAATCACTCGGGATTCGAGTGCCTGCAAAATATTTATGGGCAAATTTATCTGTATAAATTTCTTTCGAAAATATATTTATTGGGATAAAAATAGGAACTAAAAACAGTTTTTAAATATTTTCCATTTTCTATTTATTTAATTTTCTTTTTTTCTTTCTGTGCTCTGACTGGCTGACCAGCTCATTAATGAGCTCCTGAAGCAGGCTGTGAGCTCTGCACACCGTGAAACATCCATAAGAAGACTGCAACATGAGAGCAGCTGTCTGACTCAACAACTGATCTTCTTCCCAGAATGATCGTCCTTGGAATGACACTGAGAAGTGTGTGCGTACTTCACCAACAGCGCACGCGCACACACACACACAAACACACACACACAAGCACACACACACAGACATACACAGACATACACACACACAAACAGAGACACACACAGACACAAAGAGAAAAACACACAGACACACACATACAAACACACGCAGATGCCGTCACACACACACACACACACACACACACACACACACACACACACACAAATAGACTAGGGGTGTGCAGCGATGCCACTATCTGTATCTGTATGACCATCAACATTATCATCTGTATTCGGATAGAAACCGGGCGTGGGCGGGGCTTCTACCGGAAGTTGTGTTGCATATAAGAAATGTGATCTTTTCTCTTCTAAAATTAATTTTTATAAGAACTATATTCTGTACTTTATATGTATTTATCTATTGTTTTGTTTTGTTAAAGGTTGTTTTTGTTAACCTATTTGAACCCCCCACCCCCTAACTATGGGACACTGAACAATAATTTTGGATAAGAATTGGAAAACATCAGACGTACAATATATAATCAACTCAGAATGAAAAGGCAGTTTTATAAAAACATCAAACCATTCCATTATACATTTGAATGGAAACGATTTCCACAATAACAGCCCTTTCTGCCTGTCGTGATTTCATATTGTACTTTCTTTGTTAATTTTTTATTTTACTAAATGAACTTGGATACATAAATGAATATGTATCGTAATATTATTATCAATACTATTATTATGCGTTATAAAATTCAAAGAGAAGACTTAAGGATTATAGCCTAATGATTTATTGAGAAAACCACTCTAAATGAAAAAAGTAAAATGAACAGTCCAACAAGATGCATTTCTGAGCTAGCAGTAACAACAAAGTTCTAGAACATCTGAAAAGCTTTTAATTCAAGAAAATGAATGAAAGTCCGGATGTGGCTGCATTTCAACAGCTTTTAATATGCTTTTAGTATTCTATTGGTTAAACCGATCACGACAAGCCTAGTTAAAACATTTTCGTTAAAACGTCATATTTTCGTTTTATTAATTGCGTTGCAAGTTTGGGCTCATGGATTGGCGAGATTGACGGAATTTATTACACAGCAATACGGAGGCAGAACGGAACGGTCGGTACATTTAAAAAATACAAACAACACAACTAGCATAAATACAATAATGATTTTGATAGCCAGTAAGTGACATTTCAAAACGGGACATAGGCTACTGATTCTAGCTGTTCCTTTGCTTTGTTTTTACGTTCTGAAAAAGTGGCGAGATTAAGCGCAGCCAAATTAAAGCGAGCAGCATTAAAGGGATAGTATCGTTTGCCTGCAAGATGATGAGATTTTTTACATTTTGTTTCTATTTATTTTTCTCTCACAAGATTGACATAGGACTATATAAACAAGGCGTACTGTACGATTGTACCGAGCACGTTAAAGATATAGGGCGAGTATCCGTAATTTCTGGGACTGCCCATTGAGTCACATGGCCCATATTGAACAGCTCCATCCCTAATTATATATTTCAATGTTTTAATAAACAAATAAACAATCCAATGCTTAATTCTGTGAAGTTTAGAAGAGGCATACAGACATGGGCACTGAATCAAAGATTTCCTGGCTGCAATTTAATTATTTCCCGAATCCGAATATGAACTGGAAACTTTGTATAGGAAAAAATACATTTCCAACCCACTATCCGTGAACTTCTGGATTTTGGCTTCGGCTTCGGGCACACCGCTAAAACAGACACACACACACACACACACACAGACACACAGACACACACACACACACACGCAGAGCCCAGTAGTATATCCGGCCTACCTCCTTGGCCAGTCTTCGGGCCTCGTAGTAAGGCCTGGCCTTCTCAATGCAAGTTCCCAGGTGGGACGCCTGGGCATTCAGCTTCCTGGCAGAGTCCTTTAGGATTCTCCCGTAGCTGGACCGAGCTTCCTGTGAGTGAGCAAGACTTCAGTTAGCGCTCACTTTACCGTACATGCAACAATGCGCTAGTTAGCATTCACTTTACCATACATGCAACAATGCGCTAGTTAGCATTCACTTTACCGTACATGCAACAATGCGCTAGTTAGCATTCACTTTACCATACATGCAACAATGCGCTAGTTGCTATACTCGCTCTAAGGCTCTGATATGATTGGCTGCTGGGAGGGTGGGGGAGGGGCATCAGCGCTCACTCACATCCAGCTGCAGCTCCAGTGCGTTGATCTCCTCGCTCGCCTGGTTCAGGTGTTCCAACTCCTCCTGAAAACAGAGTGACAGCCAGGAGGGCGCGTTCAATCTAGCCCAGGGGGGCGCGTTATTACTGGCTCGATTTTCTCCACAACTAAATACATGGGTACCAGCTCAGACCTATACTGGACCAAAGTAAAACATTTTCACCAGGAAATACACCTGCTGTATCTCATGACTTTATCAAAAATGTCAAGACTATATAAATGATTGGTCTTTGTTGTGAGGCCCCGGGGGAGTACTTCACAAAGTAGGATTACTGAGCTGGTTAACTACACTGAGTAAAATCCGGAACCCTCCCAAATCTGGAACAAGAACTGAAGAAAAAAGGTTCTGTCCCGGGTTTTACTCAGAGACACATTACAGGATTTGAGATGGGGTGGAGTGGGAAGAAATGGGAAAAAATCTGAAACAGACTCAAATCGCAACGTCAGTTTTTAAGATCCGCAACACGTGTCACCTCTGCAAGTCCATCTGTATAATTGTGCTGTTATGTGTGTGCGGCAGAAGACTAAAAATATGAATTTGACAGCTGATAAATGTGTGCTACCCCCTGATCTAGCTCCTCTCACTGAAAAAAACACATTTTTACAAGGATTTGAATCTTATATTTATACTTTAGAATCTTATTTCTGTTACATTTTTTCTAAATAAGGGTGAGATAGTTTTACTCATTTCAAGATTAGCCAGTGGGGTAAAATAATTTCACTTGTCAAGCAAACAGTAACTTAAAAAATTCAAATATTTTCCACTTTTGGAAAAAAAGATTTTAAGTCTCATTACAAGACTAAAACCCTTGTTAAGACGGACATTTTTTGCAGTGTGGCGTTCGTCTCCACACTTGCAGTATAGAATTTTAAACAGTTGGCAAGCCCCACCCACTGCTCGAGTCTGAGCAATTACTGAGATTAATGAAGCATGTTGTGCATGAGCAGAAAGGAAACGCACAGGGCTCTTTCCGTTAGATTAAAACCATGCCTGGGCCCAGCAAAATCATAATCGCAACTCATGCATGCAATGAGAACAGCTTGGAAAACAATGTTACAGTTAGGCTGCACAGTGAATTTTTTCAGCGACATCAGCAAGGCAATAAAGACCATACGGTGAATCACAATTAGCCCCCCCCCCCCAAATCATGTTTCCCATGCTCTCAGTAACTTCAAAGCACGTAACTTTGATTCGGGGAAACCTGGCCCAATATCATATATAACCGTTTAGGGCTGCCCAAACTAATATGCCCCAAATTCACCTTCCAGATGTTTCTCAGGAAATTTATGATTACATTTTCTGTAATATGACCAATGTCTTTAGAAAGGGTTGCATTATTAATTGATTAAAACATTTAGTTTTTGCAGAGGAAACAATGTGTGTGGACTCTAGCACAGTGTCCCCACCCCCCCAACCCTGTTCCTGGAGATCTACTGTCCTGTAGGATCACTCCAACCTTAACAAAGCACACCTCATTCAACAGCTAGAGATCTACCGTCCTGTAGGTTTTCACTCCAACCCTAACAAAGCACACCTCATTCAACAGCTAGAGATCTACCGTCCTGTAGGTTTTCACTCCAACCCTAACAAAGCACACCTCATTCAACAGCTAGAGATCTACTGTCCTGTAGGTTTCACTCCAACCCTAACAAAGCACACCTCATTCAACAACTAGAGATCTACCGTCCTGTAGGGTTTCACTCCAACCCTAACAAAGCACACCTCATTCAACAGCTAGAGATCTACTGTCCTGTAGGTTTCACTCCAACCCTAACAAAGCACACCTCACTCAACAACTAGAGATCTACCGTCCTGTAGGGTTTCACTCCAACCCTAACAAAGCACACCTCATTTAACAACTAGAGATCTCCTTGAGCTGATAATTAGTCGAACGATATTTAACAATTTACGGTTGAAATGAAAACCTACAGGAACAAGGACATTTTATTTATTTTCCAACTTAATCGGTCATAAGATTGGCTGTAAACGAGCATCGACAGGGCTGGATCCAGAGGTGTAAAATTCAGGTTGAGAAAGTAAAAGTCATCCCCGATATTTTGTTCCAATCACCTGGATTTGCTAATTAGCACAGTTCTTCAGCCAGGAAGTAAAACTAATGAGTGAAATCAGCTGGCTGAGTTAATGGGTGGAAGAAACACATGGCAGGACTTTTACTTACTGACCCCTGAACTTTACACCTCTGGCTGGATCCAGAGCGAGGTAAGATAAAACTTTATTTGACATTTGTCTTGAATGACAGCCAACAGGATACCGTGTCCTTGCTCTGGGATGACGCCAGAAGGGACAAGTGTTACCTTATAGAAAGCCAGTCAATTTGCTAATTAGTTTGTAATAAAACCCGGCAATGCGCACGAGATATCCTGGACCTGAGTTTGCACCCACAAACGTTTAATGTATACTGGTTACAGACCAGTTAACGTCAATTGGTTAAAATTTAAATGGTTTTTATTTTTACCATACAATTGTAAAATAGCGCAGTGAAATGTCTGAAGCATTTTGAGTGTTTTATCACTTTAAAATACTTGTCTTAGTTAGCTAGTTAACGTTATTATCCCCTCACCTGGATTCTTGGATCTAATTCTTCTTCAGATTTGCGGACTTCTTTCTTGTCCATGTTTACTTTCTCCATACTTCTGTCTTCCACAACTTCCCCGTCCGTCTTCTCGGAAGTGTCCATTTTCCCCCCGCTGCCTTCTTGAGCTTTATCCTCCGCCATTCCATCGGGAACCTCCTCCCGCCACTCGGCGTGTTTTGGGTCTCCGGAACCTGCTGGACTCTCACGCAAGCTCCCTGGCTCCATTCTGGGCCTCGGCATTCAACGGGGATATAACTTAAATAGTGAACCGCGATTGTTTCCTATATGCATATGTATAATGCTCGTATTCTAAGAACAAACCGATAAATGCAACCAGCGCTGGCAAATTAGCTAACCTTCCCGCCGGGTAACATTAGCTGCCTGCAAGCGAAGCTGGTCAGCATGCAAACTTAGCGCTAGCATTTTTTGGTACAGTGTTACCCTCTGGTGACGTTAAGTAGTTGCGGTACGCATGCGAATGAATCGGTCTCTTTAAACAAATATTTCCAAGAATAATTGATGGTGTTGAACTGAAAAATATATAGTTTCTTGGGGAATTACACGTCCTGTCAATCTTTCATTTGAGCCCGTTCCCCGAGTCCCTGCGTCTCTTGCTCTCGAGAACAAGCAGTCCACTCTTCGTAAGTGTACATACAGCGGCTACATATTAGCGAAAGGTAAATAGAAAACGCACTTCTTTTTTTACCTTCTGTAGTTGCCGTAGACTGTAGTGTCACCAACCAATGATTTCATATCTAGGCGTGAAGGCCACGCACTCACTCCGTTATCTTACTGAAAGATAACTTGGACAGTGCCTGGTATCTGTGGTCAAAGTTTTCAGAGTGATGATTAGTTGAATATTAACAACTGCGCATTCAATCCACCGAAGACGACCGGAATTTCAATCCATTGAATGAATTCCCCCCTCATTCATAAGTCACACTCAGTAATACACTAACACATTTGTTGTCCAAAAGCAAACATTTATTTTCAATATTTCAAGATTTCCCATCATAAAAGATAAATAAAATATGAAGATCTTAACATAAACTAAAGCACAAGCTGGAAGTGCCACTGTGTCTGCATATTTTGACGTTTCAGCACTTCAGTGTTTTATCTAAGTAAGTGGCTTAACAGAGTCCATGCACATTATTTCCAAGGCCTGAATTAGCTGTCGATTGACAGGAAACCATAAAAACCAGCAGGTATCCCGGCTCACAGAGGCTGGAGTTAGACCTGGCCCGCTCTAGGACTGGAGTTAGATCCCTGGATTAGACACTTCACCGTGGCTCTCCTGGGCTGTATGTGAACCAGCACCCTCCCATACTATCAGGTAGGCTTGTTGAGTAGACTGGACGAGAAAGTCGTTAAGTAGGTGAAATTTTCTCTAAATGTATACGTTTATGATGTACTTACTTCTGGGGTTTCGCTGAGTATATTCCGGTGCACTTTTCAAGAAGTACGCAAACATTTTGGTCGCATAAATATTATGTGCAGCTTCGCTGACGTTTTCCTTCAACAAAAAAAAACAACACTCCCTACAAGACCCCCGCAGCCAATAAACACTCCCTACAAGACCCCCGCAGCCAATAACACTCCCTACAAGACCCCCGCAGCCAATAACACTCCCTACAAGACCCCCGCAGCCAATAACACTCCCTACAAGACCCCCGCAGCCAATAACACTCCCTACAAGACCCCCGCAGCCAATAACACTCCCTACAAGACCCCCGCAGCCAATAACACTCCCTACAAGACCCCCGCAGCCAATAACACTCCCTACAAGACCCCCGCAGCCAATAACACTCCCTACAAGACCCCCGCAGCCAATAACACTCCCTACAAGACCCCCGCAGCCAATAACACTCCCTACAAGACCCCGTACACACTCAATAACACTCCCTACAAGACCCCCGCAGCCAATAACACTCCCTACAAGACCCCCGCAGCCAATAACACTCCCTACAAGCAACCCCCGATGGCAGTAATTTGCCTTAAGACCCCCGCAATTTAAAGCCAATTAACACTCCCTACAAGACCCCCGCAGCCAATAACACTCCCTACAAGACCCCCGCAGCCAATAACACTCCCTACAAGTGACCCCCGCAGCCAATGATATTTGTCCAGGCTGTTTATCTGGCAGCCAATAACACTCCCTACAAGACCCCCGCAGCCAATAACACTCCCTACAAGACCCCCGCAGCCAATAACACTCCCTACAAGACCCCTTAACGCACCCATTGACAACAGCACTATGGCACTTTCACCAACAATAGACTGTTGCCAGGCAACTGACTGTCCAAAAATTTTTTTTAAACTTTTGATTCTGTGTCAGCATGTTAAGTAACCAATCTTTGACTCTTGACTTTGTGACCAGTGTCACCCATAATTAAGTCACTTGCTTGGTTGACAAGACCCCCGCAGCCAATAACACTCCCTACAAGACCCCCGCAGCCAATAACACTCCCTACAAGACCCCCGCAGCCATTGTGGGAAACTGACCAGTGCAAACCTGTACAGGAAGTTAATTGGAGCAATTAAGCCAGAGGTAAACAAGCTGGAGCAGTACAAGACCCCCGCAGCCAATAACGTGACTCTTACCCAATTCCCCCGCAGCCAATAACACTCCCTACAAGACCCCCGCAGCCAATAACACTGTTTCCCTACAAGGTGGGACCCCCGTTTTTCAGCCAATAACACTCCCTACAAGACCCCCGCAGCCAATAACACTTAGCCCAAATCCACCCCGTTGCTATGGAGACTAGTTGTGGCTCTTCTGCCGTTTCCAGAACCTCTTGACCTCGCTGTGTCCGTGGGGTGTTACTACCATCACCCTGTGGGGGACGTTCTGCCACACCAGCACACCCAGTCCCTGAGAGAGAGAGAGAGACTATTTAATTTTGCGGTCCCAATTTCAGGTATAAAATTCACAAAATAAAAAAGACGTGAATTTGAACTTCACCAATTTGCGGCGCCAAGCTAATGTAAGTTATTCAGTTTCATCTGATTTTACTTGAAAAATGTCTTGGCTTTCACGATCTGTGTGTGTTAATGTCATATTCAGTTTGAAAATATAGTTTTGAAGCTGTTAAACGTAGCATGACAAATTAGCGCCGTAGCTTCGCGTCGTTTGGTGTAGCCAGCTTTCACCCCCCACCAGTCACACAATCACCGGCTGCTTTCAAGGCTACAAATGAATTGGGTTTCATCTGATTTTACTTTAAAAAAATATCTTGGCTTTCATGATATGCGTGTCTTAATGTAAAATTATATGTGAAAATATAGTTTTGAAGCATTTAAACGTAACATGACAAGCTAAAACTGGAGGTTCGTTAGGTTATGGGCCAGCTCTATCCAGAAACATTAACATAGCTCGCTACTTTCGCGGCTGAAGGCATTTTTCTCAAAAACATGGTTTGATGGCATTCCAAATGTATCGCGACATAACTCGCTTGATATTTGGATTAGAGAGATAATTTTGGTATCATTAGAAAGCTTACATTTTTCTTACATCCCTCAGGTAGCATATAAAGCCCAAAATGTGTTTGGGGGTCAGTGCGACTGATTTAGACAGAGCACCACAATTCGAGTTAGGCTAACGTTAGCCAGCTATAACTGACCTTTGATAACGTCAACGTAACAAAATCAAAGTTGTCTAGAGTCAGTGTGTCGACACATAGCTAGCTAGATCTAATGTTATCCCGCTCAAACTACATCTTAGCCGTCCTGCTAACGTTACTGTATGCATCTGCTTTTGGTAACGTTAACCCTCCTGCGCTGTGGCAGTACCATACTCTAGCCTTACTTTATCAAACATACCCTTCCCTGGCATTAAACTGTGCTGTAAGGTTTCCGAAGTGATAAGTTAACAATGTTTGGAGGTTAAAAGCTGGTGTGACATCTCACATTGCTTATATTAAGGACTTTGTAAATGCCGACACACTTCCTGGTAAATCCAGTCGCGAGGTAACTATGGTTACTATCTGACTGACAGTTCTCATTGATAAGCCTACAAAACGAGGTGAACTTGTAGAATGGGAAATGTGGGCAAATACGAAGGAGTTTTATAGTATTTAAAAATGACTGAATAACAATATTGATGGACACTTTGATGTTACCGAAAGAGAACTGGCATGTGTCACATTCAACCACTATGTTACCCCTTTAAGGGGATGCTCTAAAATTAACCAACCATCGCTGTGTATGTTTAACCGTGGACAGAGTTACCTGAGCTCGGTCTCGGAGCACCTCAAAATCAGCTTGTGAGAGGAACTGGTTATACAACACTCCTGAAAGAGAAAGAGGGGTCAAAGGTCATCTTGTCACTCCCCCCCGCCCGCCCTAAATAAAAACAAAACAAGCCAGAATTCCCAAAATAACCCAATAACCCACATCTTCCAATTCCATGAGCAGCCCAGCTGCTAAGCGTTGGGCAGCCATTGTAGGAACCTTTACAGCAAATATCATGTGCACTGGGGAAGAAATTCTGTGCAGCACCATAGATGAGAAAAAATAGGCACACCATGGATGCATTCAGATCTACTTTAACACAGTACCTTCCCTTGAGTGAGCCATTTTGTGATGAAATAAGTGACGTGCAACAAGTGAACACAAAAGGTGCTCTGCAAGGGAGGATGGATGAAGAAACCAAAACAGAACTGAACAGCCCTCACAACCTGTGCTACCCCATAACAACCTGTGCTACCCCATAGCAACCTGTGCTACCCCATAACAACCTGTGCTACCCCATAGCAACCTGTGCTACCCCATAACAACCTGTGCTACCCCATAACAACCTGTGCTACCACATAGCAACCTGTGCTACCCCATAACAACCTGTGTTACCCCATAGCAACCTGTGCTACCCCATAGCAACCTGTGCTACCCCATAACAACCTGTGCTACCCCATAGCAACCTGTGCTACCCCATAGCAACCTGTGCTACCCCATAGCAACCTCTGCTACCCCACAGCAACCTCTGCTACCCCATAGCAACCTCTGCTACCCCATAGCAACCTCTGCTTTGTGTGCGAGTACCTCTTTCATAGGATGACTTCGGAAGGTTCATGAATAATTCACGACAGGACGGTACAGAAATGTCCGTCGCGGTAACGCATTGTTTATATCCGTTGCCATATTTATGGTCCGTGCAAAACAGATTACCGGTGTACCAAAGAGCGCCTTGGCAAAATGGACAGCGACCGAAAGTGTGTTTATACATTGTGTGTGTGTGTATTACTGCGTTGTTTCAGTCTGTGTCTTCATAAATGGACAGTGTGTGTGTGTGTAAGTATCATAATGTCAGCTAGTTTAGGTAGCTTCGCTAGCTAGTTACACCTCAATTCATACACAAAAAAGCTTCTGAAAATACAGCTAATAATAATGTGGAATCTGCATGTCAGGTCTTACAACACTCCATGCTGCAGTTTCTTTGTCAAGATCTCTGTATTTTTTTAAAACTTTTTGGTTCTATATTTCCTTCCACCTCTCTTGTTCTCAACCACGAAGTTGCACAAACTTCTCATCCATTTTGAAACGTACCATGTGACCGTACCACCGCGGTTGACGTAAAAAATAAAAAATATTTTTTATTCCGATGCATTGAAAAGAATGACATCGGGTTTCATCCTGCCGTCTACTGCCCGCTGTGTGAACGGCCCTTAAATCCCCCTCCCATCCCTCAACATGCGCTCATTAATTATTCACCAAACCTTCCAAACTCATCCTACAAAATTTTTATTTTATTTTTTAAATCGCCTCATCCGTGTGATAGTGCAAGTGGGGACGGCGATATTTTATTTTCTGTATGTCACATGTGGAGCATTGCATTGTGGGATTCCCTTTTTGCTGGAAGCTTGCATTTTATACCCTTGGTGGAAGGGAGGATAAACGAGGGAGTGAGGGATGTTTTATAGAAACACTGTACCGTCCGTTTTATTTACAACACTTCTGTTACTTAACAGGTTGCTGAACTGAGACAGACAGACTCACTCACTCACTCACTCACTCACTCACTCACTCACCCTCAGTAAACTGCAGTCTGTCTCTCTCCAGCTCCCACAGTCTTATCTGGTCTGTGATGGTGGGAGGGAGAACGGGAGTCTGATAGACATAAAGAGAGATAGAGAGATAGAGCCAGTAAGAGAGGGACAGAGATAGAGAGATAGAGCCAGTAAGAGAGGGACAGAGATAAAGAGATAGAGCCAGTAAGAGAGGGACAGAGATAAAGAGATAGAGCCAGTAAGAGAGGGACAGAGATAAAGAGATAAAGAGATAGAGCCAGTAAGAGAGGGACAGAGATAAAGAGATAGAGCAAGTAAGAGAGGGACAGAGATAGAGAGATAGAGCCAGTAAGAGAGGGACAGAGATAGAGAGATAGAGCCAGTAAGAGAGGGACAGAGATAGAGAGATAGAGCCAGTAAGAGAGGGACAGAGATAGAGAGATAGAGCCAGTAAGAGAGGGACAGAGATAGAGAGATAGAGCCAGTAAGAGAGGGACAGAGATAAAGAGATAGCGTAAGAGAGGGACAGAGATAGAGAGATAGAGCCAGTAAGAGAGGGACAGAGATAAAGAGATAGAGCCAGTAAGAGAGGGACAGAGATAGAGAGATAGAGCCAGTAAGAGAGGGACAGAGATAGAGAGATAGAGCCAGTAAGAGAGGGACAGAGATAGAGAGATAGAGCCAGTAAGAGAGGGACAGAGATAGAGAGATAGAGCCAGTAAGAGAGGGACAGAGATAAAGAGATAGAGCCAGTAAGAGAGGGACAGAGATAGAGAGATAGAGCCAGTAAGAGAGGGACAGAGATAGAGAGATAGAGCCAGTAAGAGAGGGACAGAGATAGAGAGATAGAGCCAGTAAGAGAGGGACAGAGATAGAGAGATAGAGCCAGTAAGAGAGGGACAGAGATAGAGAGATAGAGCCAGTAAGAGAGGGACAGAGATAAAGAGATAGCGCCAGTAAGAGAGGGACAGAGATAGATAGAGCCAGTAAGAGAGGGACAGAGATAGAGAGATAGAGAGATAGAGCCAGTAAGAGAGGGACAGAGATAGAGAGATAGAGCCAGTAAGAGAGGGACAGAGATAGAGAGATAGAGCCAGTAAGAGAGGGACAGAGATAAAGAGATAGAGCCAGTAAGAGAGGGACAGAGATAGAGAGATAGAGCCAGTAAGAGAGGGACAGAGATAGAGAGATAGAGCCAGTAAGAGAGGGACAGAGATAAAGAGATAGAGCCAGTAAGAGAGGGACAGAGATAAAGAGATAGAGCCAGTAAGAGAGGGACAGAGATAAAGAGATAGAGCCAGTAAGAGAGGGACAGAGATAGAGAGATAGAGCCAGTAAGAGAGGGACAGAGATAGAGAGATAGAGCCAGTAAGAGAGGGACAGAGATAAAGAGATAGAGCCAGTAAGAGAGGGACAGAGATAGAGAGATAGAGCCAGTAAGAGAGGGACAGAGATAGAGAGATAGAGCCAGTAAGAGAGGGACAGAGATAGAGAGATAGAGCCAGTAAGAGAGGGACAGAGATAGAGAGATAGAGCCAGTAAGAGAGGGACAGAGATAAAGAGATAGAGCCAGTAAGAGAGGGACAGAGATAGAGAGATAGAGTCAGTAAGAGAGGGACAGAGATAGAGAGATAGAGCCAGTAAGAGAGGGACAGAGATAGAGAGATAGAGCCAGTAAGAGAGGGACAGAGATAAAGAGATAGAGCCAGTAAGAGAGGGACAGAGATAGAGAGATAGAGCCAGTAAGAGAGGGACAGATATAGAGAGATAGAGCCAGTAAGAGAGGGACAGAGATAGAGAGATAGAGCCAGTAAGAGAGGGACAGAGATAGAGAGATAGAGCCAGTAAGAGAGGGACAGAGATAAAGAGATAGAGCCAGTAAGAGAGGGACAGAGATAGAGAGATAGAGCCAGTAAGAGAGGGACAGAGATAAAGAGATAGAGCCAGTAAGAGAGGGACAGAGATAGAGATAGAGCCAGTAAGAGAGGGACAGAGATAAAGAGATAGAGCCAGTAAGAGAGGGACAGAGAGAGAGATAGAGCCAGTAAGAGAGGGACAGAGATAGAGAGATAGAGCCAGTAAGAGAGGGACAGAGATAAAGAGATAGAGCCAGTAAGAGAGGGACAGAGATAGAGCAGAGTCAATTTTGTGAATTGTGCCTCATACTGCCGTAAAGAGAGTGGAGGGGAATCAGACATTAACACTGAATCTGCAGAGAGCCATAATATTACCATATGCTCATATATAGAGTACTCAAGTGACTACGTCACGCTGGTTTCGGAAGTAAATTCCCCATTCATTTAGAGAGACATTAACTAAAGCTTACTTTTAAACCATTTCTACTGATTGTCTTACCGTCAATTTCCCGGATTGTTCAATATAATGCCCGTTCGCAAACTATGTTGTTTTTCTGGACCAGCTTTGAGTATATTTTACGTTTTAGTATATTTTTTTGTGAACATACCAATGCTGGCACTGTTTAAAAACTCCACGTCCCATAATTCCCTCTGAACGAGCAGCCTTGCCACCAGACGTTGTCATATAACGTGAGCCAGCAGTAGCACACAGCTCCATTTTTAAACACTTTTTTCTAATGTTAGCTAGCTAGTGTGAAGGACTAAAAGCTATGTGGTTAACCGTACCATAGTTTCGGACCTTTTCGGGCGGGCTTCTCTACTTAGCAAGCTAACGTTAGCTCGTCTTCAGCAGCAGTAGCCTACTCCCATCTGCCACAGAGCAGACAGACGAGATGATGATATCTTATTGGTCGAGAACCACCCGTGCGTTACAGTACTGGATATGCAGTCCGTTAAAGTGAACTATTTAAAAAAAAAAAAATTGGAACATGCTATATATGGTCTATATCCTTGTACCACACAGGCCAATTCAGGAACGTTTCGGCTCATTCTATAAATCAGATTTCAAGAAATAGTCGATAGTCTCCGAAGCCCATTCTATCTTCCATAGAGAATTTACTTCCGAAACCAGACTCCGCCCACGACTGACGTACTCACTTGAGTACTCTATTAGCATCAGCACAGAGCCATAATATTATCCTATCATATGCTCTATTCACACTGCTCCCGTTGTTTAATTCATCTTTAGCAGCAGAGAGAAAGAGACGCAACAGAAGGAGAGTGAGAAAGAGAGAGAGATTTCTCCGTACCTGTCTTAGCATGACGGGGTGAGCTCTGGTTCGAAGGAAGTGGATGATCTGAAAGACAGCGAGTCATTAGCTGTGTGGGATGCGTGTGATGTGTGGATTGTGGGTAGCACGTGGCGTGTGGATTGCGTTTGGGTTGCGTGTAGTGTGTGAGTTGCCTGTAGCGTGTGGGTGGCGTATGGGTAGCATGTAGTGTGTGGCGTGCGGATTGTCTGTAGCAAGCGGGTTGCCTGTAGCGTTTGGGCCGTGTGTTGTGCGTGGGTAGCGTGTGGTGTGTGGAAGGCCTGGAGCGTTTGGGCTGCATGCTGCGTGTGGTGTGTGGGTAGCGTGTAGCGTGTGGCGTGTGGGTAGCGTGTGGAAGGCCTGGTCTGCACGCTTTACCTGCTGTGCGGTGATGCCGTTGGCGATAGCCTGCTGCACAGACTCTCTGGTAACGTGAGCGACCACAACGTTAGGGAACCGATACAGCATCTCACTGAACAGAGCTACTAATGCTATCTGCAGCTCAGAGTCTGTAACACACACACACACACACACGCGTACACACACGCGTACACAGGTCATTAGACACTACAGCACATTAACACTGCACTGAGAGAGAGGGTTAATACAGTATATACACACTGACTGCACACTACAGTACATTAACACTGCACTGAGAGAGAGGGTTAATACAGTATATACACACTGACTGACTGCACACTACAGTACATTAACACTGCACTGAGAGATAGGGTTAATACAGTATATACACACTGACTGCACACTACAGTACATTAACATTGCACTGAGAGAGGGTTAATACAGTATATACACACACACTGACTGCACACTACAGTACATTAACACTGCACTGAGAGAGAGGGTTAATTCAGTATATACACACTGACTGACTGCACACTACAGTACATTAACACTGCACTGAGAGAGAGGGTTAATACAGTATATACACACTGACTGACTGCACACTACAGTACATTAACACTGCACTGAGAGAGGGGGTTAATACAGTATATACACACTGACTGACTGCACACTACAGTACATTAACACTGCACTGAGAGAGAGGGTTAATACAGTATATACACACTGACTGACTGCACACTACAGTACATTAACACTGCACTGAGAGAGGGTTAATACAGTATATACACACTGACTGCACACTACAGTACATTAACACTGCACTGAGAGAGAGGGTTAATACAGTATATACACACTGACTGACTGCACACTACAGTACATTAACACTGCACTAAGAGAAAGGGTTAATACAGTATATACACACTGACTGCACACTACAGTACATTAACACTGCACTGAGAGAGAGGGTTAATACAGTATATACACACTGACACCAGAAGCTTGTACACACTTGTGTAGGCATACACGCGGTAGTTGGTTTCCACAACAATGAAGCCCGATTCGCCGGTACCAGGAGTGGCGGTGGAAGGGGAGGAGTTTGCGTTTATGCCTGCAGCCAGGGTGATAGCAAGGCGTGTGGGGTAATACCGCCGGGACTTCCTCTGAGAGAGAGAGAGAGAGAGAGAGAGAGAGAGAGCGAGAGCGAGAGCAATCATTTACTTTTACTTTCTCAAACCCCCCAGACCCTAACCCTCCTTCCCCACTCCTCCTTATACTCCACATCTCTCCCGCTCGTCTCCCCATCCCTCTATCCCTCTCTTTTCCTCTAATCCTTAATCCTCCCTTTCCCCTTCTCTTTCCCTCTTATCCTCCACCCCCCCTCTCTCCATCTTACCTTCCTCTGGAAGACGAGTCCGAACTCCCTCAGGTGCTGCAGGAAGGTGAGCAGAGACTCGCTCATCCCCTCCACAGAGTAATCCTAAAAACACAAAGATGCACATGCACTACCACTTAAAAACACACGGGGGCGCCAAACACACCTTCATCACCTGGATACACAACTGCAGGAGAGGTTACTCACTCTCCCAAGAGTGGAGAAGCTCAGCTGGAACAAGAAGGACAGAATCTCCACCAAATCCATTCCCCTGGACTGAGAGAGAGAGACAGAGAGCGATCACTACAGGACACAAAGTACATACACACCCCGAGATGTTGAACAGAAACACATTGTGAATTACAATAAGACATTTTCAGATTTCTGTGTTGTGGTCCTGCAGAGTTAAGCACCACCTGTGCGTTTAGGACACACCTGTGCAGTTTTCAGGTACTGTAGGGTGAAGTACCAGAGCTGGGAGGGCGTGTCCAGGAGGAGGAACTGAAACCCTGCCGAGGTGATGCAGGGGGCGTCTCCCACTTCACTGAGAGAGAGAGCGAGAGAAGGGTGAAAGGGAGTGAAATATGGGGCCCTCTAAATGGGATGAAAATCTAATTGAAAAATTTCACCTTGAGTTCACAGAAATGCCCTGCACGCATTATTTGGGGCATTTTATTTTGACCTGGGTTTGTGTGTGATGGGGGGGGGGGGGGGGGGGGGGTTGTCTTCTTGGGTATGGGGGGTGTTCAATGCTTGTACAACACAAGTTTACTTGTCATGCAAATAAAGCACATTTAAATTTTAATATGAATTTCAGAGAGAAAATGATTGCCGGCTGCCTGAGTGAATGTGTACTTGTATTTTTGGACAAAATTTGTGGTTATGTGAGCTGGTTGTTCAACAGGAAGTTCAGTTAAGGACAATTCCTGTGCTGTGTTCCGTGCTGTCAGTTTGATTTAATTCATCTTATTTTACAGGGATGAATTGGTGCTTGTTTGCACTGAAGAATCCCTGTACGTGAGCCAGCATCGGCAAACAGCTCAGAGCCAGAGCACGAAGGCAACCAAAACGGTGTCAGGCAGTAAACAGAAAAAAATGGTGAAAGGGTAAAACACACCAATAAAATATAAAAATAACGCCATATTAAAAGCGTGTTAGATAAGAATGGGGTTAAGTTGAGTTTCGCTCAGGATTTAGCGCTGTGTTTGAATACAGGATAAAGGGCAGGATTTAGGGCTGTGTTTGAATACAGGATAAAGGGCAGGATTTAGTGCTGTGTTTGAATACAGGATAAAAAGCAGGATTTAGCACTGTGTTTGAATACAGGATAAAGGGCAGGATTTAGCGCTGTGTTTGAATACAGGATAAAGGGCAGGATTTAGCGCTGTGTTTGAATACAGGATAAAGGGCAGGATTTAGCGCTGTGTTTGAATACAGGATAAAGGGCAGGATTTATCGCTGTGTTTGAATACAGGATAAAGAGCAGGGTTTAGCACTGTGTTTGAATACAGGATAAAGGGCAGGATTTAGGGCTGTGTTTGAATACAGGATAAAGGGCAGGATTTAGTGCTGTGTTTGAATACAGGATAAAAAGCAGGATTTAGCACTGTGTTTGAATACAGGATAAAGGGCAGGATTTAGCGCTGTGTTTGAATACAGGATAAAGGGCAGGATTTAGCGCTGTGTTTGAATACAGGATAAAGGGCAGGATTTAGCGCTGTGTTTGAATACAGGATAAAGGGCAGGATTTAGCGCTGTGTTTGAATACAGGATAAAGGGCAGGATTTAGGGCTGTGTTTGAATACAGGATAAAGGGCAGGATTTAGTGCTGTGTTTGAATACAGGATAAAAAGCAGGGTTTAGAGCTGTGTTTGAATACAGGATAAAAGGCAGGATTTAGCGCTGTGTTTGAATACAGGATAAAGGGCAGGATTTAGCGCTGTGTTTGAATACAGGATAAAGGGCAGGATTTAGCGTTGTGTTTGAATACAGGATAAAGGGCAGGATTTAGCGCTGTGTTTGAATACAGGATAAAGGGCAGGATTTAGCGCTGTGTTTTAATACAGGATAAAGAGCAGGGTTTAGCGCTGTGTTTGAATACAGGATAAAGAGCAGGATTTAGCGCTGTGTTTGAATACAGGATAAAGAGCAGGATTTAGCGCTGTGTTTGAATACAGGATAAAGAGCAGGATTTAGCGCTGTGTTTGAATACAGGATAAAGAGCAGGATTTAGCGCTGTGTTTGAATACAGGATAAAGAGCAGGATTTAGCGCTGTGTTTGAATACAGGATAAAGAGCAGGGTACAGCTGCAGTACTTCTTCATGAGTCCAGCCTGTGACAGTAGCTGCGCGAGGTCCTGGCTGACCGCCGCGCTGGGCGAGCCCACCATGAAGTGCAGGATGACCTCCCAGCGCTCCATGGCGTAGCGGTCCAGGCTCTCCACGTCCCGCTGGTGGCGGTCAGGACCCAGACTGCTGCCTTCATCCACCCACGCCTTACCGCTGAGAGAGAGGGGGGGGGGGGGGGGGGGGGGGGGTGGAGAGAAAGATAGAGAGTGAGAGAGTGAGAGAGTGAGGGAGAGAGCAGGTAGGGGTATTCTGCAAATTTGGCTGCAGATTACGTCGCTTCTTGCCACAGCCGGAGAGACAGCAGTGACCCGTTAAGAAATTGCTCAATTATTTTAAAAATAATAAAAACAAATTAGGGGAACACTTTATCAAAGCAGTATAAGACCAAGTCAATTAAACTTCTGGGATAACGATCTGTCCAGTTAGGAAGCGTAAACTATTGTGAATCAATTTCACCTGCTTTGGTGCAAATGAAAGTGACAACAGATGGACAGGAGAGGCAACAGCAAGACAACCCCCAAAAAGTAAATGGTTTTGCAGGTGGTGGCCACAGACCATTTCTCTCTCCTTATCCTTCCTGACTGATTTTTCTCTAGTTTTGCGTTTGCTAGTGCCCTTGTCACTACTGGTAGCATGAGGCAGTACCTGCAGCCCATTCAGATTGCACAGGTAGTCCAGCTCCTCCAGAATGGCACATCCATACGAGCCGTCGCAAGAAGGTTTGCTGTGTCTACCAGCACAGTCTCAAGAGCGTGGAGGAGATACCGGGAGATGGGCCATTACACAAGGAGAGCTGGACAGGGCCGTAGAAGGGCAACAACCCAGCGGCAGGACCGGTATCTGCTCCTTTGTGCGAGGAGGAACAGGAGGAGCACTGCCAGAGCTCTACAAAATGACCTCCAGTGGGCTACTCGTGTGCATGTTTCTGACCAAACTGTCAGAAACAGACTCCATGAGGGTGGCATGAGGGCCCGACGTCCTGTAGTGGGACCTGTGCTCACAGCCCAGCACCGGGCAGCTCGATTGGCATTTATTATTTAATAAATAATCCATAACTGTTTGTTTTGTTTTTGTTTTGTTATTATGGTTCATGATTATTATCATTGTTTTCTGCAAAGTGCACTTTGGCAATATGTATGAAAAATATGACAATAAAGCTAATTTAATTGAATGCCCTCATGCCGTGTCTTTTACGTGGGACAGCAAACCGGAACCCTTACCCCCCCAGCAGCGCCACCTGCAGGTTCTCCTTAAACACAGGATTGAGCACCAGGCCCTGCAGTCCCCCCTGTAGCTGCTGGCAGTGCCACATTCTCAAGCCCATCAGCACCGACACACACTCATCATGGTACCTGAGAGCGAGAGAGAGAGGGAGAGAGAGCGAGGGAGAGAGAGCGAGGGAGAGAGAGAGAGAGAGAGAGCGAGGGAGAGAGAGCGAGGGAGAGAGAGAGAGAGAGAGAGGGAGAGAGGGAGAGAGGGAGAGAGGGAGAGAGAGTGGGAGAGAGAGCGAGGGAGAGAGGGAGAGAGGGAGAGAGAGAGAGAGAGCGAGAGGGAGAGAGAGCGAGGGAGAGAGGGAGAGAGAGAGAGAGAGAGAGAGAGAGAGAGAGGGAGAGAGGGAGAGAGGGAGAGAGGGAGAGAGAGGGAGAGAGGGAGAGAGAGAGAGCGAGGGGGAGAGAGAGAGAGAGAGAGAGAGGGAGAGAGAGAGAGAGAGAGAGAGAGAGAGGGAGAGAGAGAGAGAGAGAGAGAGCGAGAGAGAGAGAGAGAGAGAGAGAGAGAGAGAGAGAGAGAGGGAGGGAGAGAGAGAGAGAGAGAGAGGTAGAGAGAGGGAGAGAGGTAGAGAGAGGGAGAGAGGTAGAGAGAGGGAGAGAGGGAGAGAGTGGGAGAGAGCGAGAGAGCGAGAGAGCGAGAGAAGTCCGGGAGGGCAGAGAGTGAGGGAAAGGTAGAGAGCAGCAGTCAGTAAGATTATTAACATACCAAAATTGGGAAATAAGGGGTTCATCCTGGTAGTTTAAGTGCCCCCATTTGTGAGAAAAAGTCGCCCACTCAAAAGCTTTTTGACGAAGTGGACTCAAATATGTGCCCTGAAAAGGGTGTAGGGTTCATATTTGGACCCAGCCTGTGTCATTACTCACTTCTGACTGTCCTTTTTCACCCACAATGCAACAGCAGCTTGTGGGAGGGGCTGATCCAGGAAAAGCATACGCATCACATAGTTCTTAGCCAATGAGGGGAGCTCCCTGCCGGACAAGACAACAATGTAAAGGGTCCGAAGAATTATTAGAACAACGTGTAATATTCAGGCTGATTCATATTCCATATATATATACACACACACAGTGAGCACCATAATTAATTGGACAGTGACACATTTTTTGTTATTTTCATTCTGTACTTTAGCACTTTGAGTTTGAAAGGATACAATGACAATGAGGTTGAAGTGCAGACTGTCAGCCTTACTTTGAGGGTATTTTCATCTATATTAGATTAACTGTTCTGAAATTATAGAACCTTTTGTACCCATTTTCAGGCATCAAAAAATATTGGACAGTTTAACATAATGTAGACTAAAGTCATAATTTTTTAATATTTGGTTGCATATCCTTTGCATGCCATGACTTCCTGATGTCTGTGAAACAACAACATCAAAAGACTCTTGATATCTTATTTTCTGGTACTCCTACAAGTGATACTATAACTTCTCTGCATTTGAATGGATCTCTATGGGAATTTGGGAGTGGGACTAGATTTAGTTGTAAATTACACTGGAACAGTATGGAATATATGGTTGGCTAAATGGCTCTAAGTCATCAAGGGTCTGACATATCAAACAAGCCTTAAACCATCACTGCTGCCAGATATGCAGTAGATATGGATGAATAACTTGAAGGGTTTCTTTTCCTGACTTATTTTTCCATAGAGGTCAATAGGAAATTTTGTCATGAGAAACAACAGACATCAGGAAGTCAGGGCATGTAAAGGATATGCGACCAAATATTTTAAAAATATTAATTTATTCTACTAAACTGTCCGATATTTTTTGATGCCAGAAAATGGGGGGCATCAAAAAATCAGATATGGATGAAAATACCCTCAAATTAAAGCTGACAGTCTGCACTTCAACCTCATTGTCATTGTATCCTTTCGAACTCAAAGTGCTAGAGTACAGAACCAAAATAACAAAAAATGTGACACTGTCCAATGAATTATGGTGCTCGATGTACATACTTACTAACATCCCCTTCCCTTTTAAAACCCTTTTGTGTATATATGCCAAAGTTTTGTCGCAACCCTTTCAATATAGTCAGCTTCATAAGCAGAATATGAACAGGACATGAAGTATCCTTGTATACTTTACAGGCAGTGCGTTAATGGGTGTAGGCATGGTGCATAATGACGCGCGGTTTCTATGCCGCGTTATCAGGTGTATTACGCTTACCTGTATACAGCGAGGCAGGTGGCCGGATGGTTGTACAGTCGGTCCAGAACATCTGGACTCAGCTCCCTCAGGTATTCGTGAAGATTCTTACACTGCAGCTGCACGCGAAACTTCATCTGTGGGCAAAAAAAACACACACACACACACACACGAGAAGAATATAGCTAAACGCTAGATGACAGTCAACTGAAAAACAGATAGCTAGCTGGCTACTTCTGCCAGTTTATTAGTTACCTGGCAGCAGTGATAACAAGCAGCACGCTGGCTCTACACACCTAGTGCGCCATTATGCTTGCGAAAGCAGGCTCCAAAATGATATTCACAGGCTAAAACATTTATGTTGCTTTGAAATAACCGAGTTAGCTAGTGAGCTGTAGTAGCTACCCATCTAACGTTAGAGAGCTAACTCTAGCTCGCTATCACGTACGCCTGCAAGATAGCCAACGTGACAAATTAAAATGTGTTCAGAGAAACGTAGGGTGACACACCTAAACTATTCAAAAGTTTTACCTTCTTCCCAGGGTCTCCTCAACACTTGCAGCGTAGTTTTTACTGTGGCTGTTCACAGCGAAACTGTACGGAAGCCATGTTGCCATATCACGTGACCAACTGTTTTTCAAACCGGCTGCCTGATTGGTGTAAAGTAAAACAGAGATAATACACTTCTTGTGAGACCACGGGCTCCAACAACTTGGCCCCACAAGAAAGGTCCGGTAAACGTTTTGATTTGGTATTTTACTGATCCGTTTCAAAGTACAGTGGAAACATCACCAAGTAACTCCACCAAAACAGTGTGTGCCAGGTTGGTTTAATGCAATCAACTGAAAAAAATATTTAATATGTATTAAAAACCTAGAGACGTGGTTTCTCGTGTCTTTATGAAACAGATTGTGCTCTTAACATGAAATATTGAGCTCACTATAAAAATATGGTCAATTAATTGAGGAAATTCTTTTTATTAATTTCCTCAATACAATGACCTGCAGTTCAACTCACTCATAAACAGTTTGTATAGTTGGTCATTTAAAAATGTTGTTTGTGATCACTGAAAGGTAACGGAAGTGTCGCCTAAACATCGCCTCCTCAAAAGTACAACAATATCAAAAAAAGACGCCAACGTTAACTATTTTTTTAAAAAGTCAGCCAGGAGGGGGGAAATGTTAAAGATATAAACAGCAACGAAGAACAATGTGGCTGCAGAAAGACGGGAGAGAGCTCCGTGAACGATCGACACCATTTAGATTTCCCGGAACTTGCTTCAGAGAAAAGGAAAAAAGCTTTCTAACATCATTGGATGATGGTATTTGAAAACACAGCTGTCGGCAGAGGAGGAGCTGCTCGCAGTATACCCTGATTGATCACCCGGAGGTCTGCTTGAGGCTTGCTTCAGTAGCTGACTGTGAGAAACAGGCCAATTCCATTCAGTGCAAATCACCGAATGAGTATGGTGTCGAAAACCACGCTTTGCCGTAATGTCCTCCAGCGGACATTTACGGTTTTACTTTCGCCATCTGTACGGAGCTAGGAACAGAACTGTAGTCGGTGAAGCCGTGCTCAGCGCAGATACGCTCGTAGTCTTTCCTTTCGACTCCCGACAGAATCGTTAACATCTCCTCCTCCGTGACTACTTTCTTCACCATCATAACTGCGAGGGCAGTCCTGTAGGCCCAGACATTATTTTCACCAAGGGCCAGGGATGCTGGTGGGTTCTCGCTGATCTGATCTCTTAATTACTTAATTGGATCAATTATTATGGTAATTTAATCGATGTGAACACATGTATGTGCATGTTTCACAATCAGACTGGCCTACAGAACTGGTTGTATAAAACTCGTAAATGTATCATGGTTTGGAGAAAAACACAAGTATCAGTATCTGCAGATCGGAGAACGGGGCCTGTCGAAAAAAATGGGGGTGTCAAAAGAAAGGGGTGTGTCGAAATATAGCCCTACTGTGCTTATTGGGCTATATTTTTGCAAATAGGTAACAATTTTTTGATCAAATTAAAAAATGGGGTGAATCAATTGGCTCATAATTAGGTAGTTGAACACGTGTGTTTTTAAGTTCCCTCGTAATTTTTTTCTTAAAGGGGAATTCCACCCAAAAACAACATTAACCTTATTTAACAGATTAAGGCGCAACTAATTAAGTCTCTCTTTATGGCTGATAAATTAACAGCTTGTTAAAATTCTGGGATTGCAATTGTGGTTGCAACCAAAACCAGCGTACATAGGGGGTCCCCAGGATCGAGTTTGAGAACCACTGCTGTAGATATTCTTAAAACCATTTGATTGTAGCTAGCAAAGCTAGCTGATACTCGTTATGTTTGTGCAGATGTGACAGTTTGTTTTCAGATATTCAGTGTCAGCTCCATTCTCTCCATTCATTGAGTCCTTGAATCTGGGCCAAGTTTTAGAAACACATGCTTACTCATACAGCAACGTAGGGAACACGAGAAAGGTCTGGACCTTATTTGGACTTATTTTGTTCTTAAAGGCTATAGATACAGCATTTTTATGGAGACAAAAAAAGTTTTTATAAACTCCTCAAAAAAAGTTTGGAAACGTTATTTCGGTCGATTATTCCTCCCCTTTAATAATACCAATTGGTATTGTATTTTATATCGTTGGAAAGCCTGATTAGTCACCTTTACAACGAGGTACAACTTGTAAGGATCATGCATTCGTGGAATGAGCAACACAGCTAACCGTGTGGGTAGCGGCCCAAAAAAATGTGCCCAAATCCCCTGCAATATTCTTCTGTTGGTATTCACTCTCGTTTTGAGCTTCAAGTGCTGGCAGGTGTATGCCAGTGGGATGGAATGGGATGCCATCCCACAGCAGTGTGTGACCAGGCTGGTGACCAGCATGAGGAGGAGGTGCCAAGCTGTTGTGGCTGCGTATGGATCTTCCACACGCTACTGAGGTCCCTGACAGTGTAAAATGAATAAAGTGTAAAAATGGCCAATATGTGTTGTTTTTTCCTTATTACTGTGGGAGAGTGCAATCATCCAGTCCACCAAGCAACTCAAAACGAGAGTGAATACCAACAGAAGAATATTGCAGGGGATTTTGGCACATTTTTTTGGGCCGCTACCCCACACGGTAGCTGTGTGTGCATTTCCACGAAACGAAATGCACCTACAAGTTTGTACCTCGTTGTAAAGGTTAAAGGTCACTTTTTCCAACGATATAAAATACAATATACAATTTTATTATTAAAGGGAGGGATAAGATACCGAAATAACGTTTCGAAACTTTTTTTTTTTTTTTTTTTATCCAGAGAATAATAATTGGAGAAAAAAAAAAATCTATCAAAATAAATATTGACAGTTTTACGGGCCTTAAGAGTGCAGTGTTTATCTTTGTCTAAGACATCAGAGTTTGGTTCCCAGTGTTTTTCGACTCCTCTGCAGATCTCTCTCCCCCCTTCACGATAAACGTGCTAGCTAAGCATCGCGATATGCTATGAACACCCTGTGCTTTTTTTATTACTTAATTTCTCCAGTTAAAATGAAAAAGATAATGGATTGTGATACGAGGATTGAAATTAATGTGTTGTTATGAAATGCAATCTCCATAAGACACGAAAGGGGGTGAAATTCTGTATCTATAGCCTTTAACCTTGGTTTCCTGGGCCTAGGTTTGTGTGCGAGTGTCCGGACGGTTACTACGGAGAGCGCTGTGAGAATGACCTAGCAGTTGACAAGACGAAGATCCGTGTGGGCGTGGACATGCCTCAGCCTGTCACAGATCTTACCTCTATGGATGGAACGCTCACGAAGATTCTCAAGGCATTACAACACGATGCTCTAGGCCAGGGGTTCCCAAACTTTTCCATGCCAAGGACCCCCAAATAGTCGTAGCCTCTGGCGGGGGCCCCCCCCCTGCGAATGGCTTTTTTTTTTTAAAAAAAAAAAATTAACACTTAAAATAAAAAAAAAAAAAAAATAAACACTTCTTAAATAACAATACACAACACATTACTTTCTATTTTATTTTTTCCAATCGGGGGATTGTAACGTAACAACGTAACTGACACACTGACAGGCAGAGACTAGTTATTTGGCGATTGAAAAAGAAGCAAAGGGCAAAAGAATGGCATTTATAAAGGAAAAAGGATTTATAATAATATTATAATTTTTTTTATTTCGGCATTATAATTATTGATGAATTTATTATTTTAAATTTTTTAAAAAAAAAAAAAAAAAAAAATTTTTTTTTTTGTTGTTTTTTTTTTTTTTTCTTGTTTCCAATTGCCCCCCCCTGCCGCCCCCCCCCTGAGTCTAGGCCAGCAGTCTCAGCCTCATGAAGATTTGTAAACCCAGCAAATTAAATATGCAGATTTTTTTTTTTTAAATACAAAAAATAAGTTTGGTGGTAGCACTGTGAGGGATATGGTGGAAGCAATGTGGGGATATGATGGAAGTGGGGTGGTTGGAATTTGCTTTTGTTTCTGGATTGAATCTGTCATTTCATTCTGTTATACGTTTTGAAATCCAAAAAATAAAAACATACAATTACGTTGACATACTAAAACAAGACAATTCAATACTGTGGGCAATACTGCCATCTACTGGACACCACCCAAACATACACATTTCAGCAATGGGAAATCAGTAAATCACTCATTGGCTGCGTTGAGATCGATGGTTCAGATCTGAATTGTATGCTTTCGTTCCCTTCCCTTGTTTCAAGGGGGAATCCCCAAAATGCCAGGATGAAATATGACAGCCACACCAAGTGGGATTCGGTTCCAATGTAGGGAAGGGATTCATTATATTTCCTCGCTCCCTCGTTTATCCTTCCTTCCACCAAGGGTATAAAATGCAAGCTTCCAGCAAAAAGGGAATCCCACAATTCAATGCTCCACATGGAAAAGGTGGGTGGTCACATTTCAACTCTATGGTGTGCACTTCCTATATATTGCGAGGGAGGTTCAGTTCCGTTTTTGTTTGTTTCGCGTCAATTCTTTCTTGCAGAGCACTTTTTGCTGCACATAGCAAATTACGTCACAAGGTAGTTCACTTGAGGGAAAACAGAAAGGGAAGGGAATGTGTTAAATTGGATACAAATGCAGCCATTGACTCTCATAGACTAGCCCTTGTGGTCTAGCAAAAATTGGAGATTCAAAATTCCTTTAAAATTGGAAATGTAAACAGACAGTACAACAAAGGTAATTCTGATGCAAGGTTTTTCCCACCATTTGAACTTGTTGGAAAGTCTGGTTCTTTAATTACTACCCGGCCCTCACATTGGTAAACATTCAATGTTCTTCATTGAAACTACCCTACACTATTAAAACAATAGGTCAAGCTTCTCCTTAACCTGTGTTCATCCATTTATTATCCAACCCACTTATTCTTGAACAGGGAGGCATGCAGGCAGAGGTGTAAAATCCAGGGGTCAGAAAGTCCTGCCGTGTGTTTCTTCCCCTGAGTAACTCAACCAGCTGATTTCACTAATTAGCTCTACCTCCTGGCTGAAGAATTGTGCTAATTAGCAAATCCAGGTCATTGGAACAAAATACTGGAGAGGAATCTTACTTTCTGAACCGTTGGTGGTTTTGTGTGTGATTGCGATGTGTAGATGTAGCCTTCCGTAAAATGCATGTTAAAGCAGATATAGCTTCAATCCAAGCATAATTATCCACTTCACCACCGAAGCCATTTTTAAACACAGGGTTCTAAATTAAATGTTCTAGTGAAGTTCATTCTAAGCAAATGACTGTTCCTGCATGGTTTCTATATTCTAATGAAATTTATATAAAATAAACCCAAAACAAAATATTCATCTGTAACTGTTAATCTACTAATATTAACAGTGATGTTTCTATTCTTATTGTGCATGTGATTACATTGTAATTAATTACATTTACAATTAAATGTTTTTGTTTTTTTAAGAACCAAGTGTCTCAGTTTGCCAATAACGCCCGGAAAAATGTGGTTTGGGTTAGGCCTATGTGTGTTTGAGGAACAGTCATCCATCCGGTTTTTAATGTTTATCTTGTTTCTTGTGTAGGCCTAATAGAGCTCTTGCACTATTTAGAATGGCATCATATGAGGGGCTAAGGCCTTTGGATCGTAATAAAAAATGACGCAGAAGGTAAATTATCAGAAAGTGTCCCACTTAACTTGCATTCATCCTACAGTTCCGTGGAGATTTCAAACATCTTCACAAAGTTGGACATTTCCGTTTATTTTATTATTACTATATTATTTGATCTCTACATTATTGTTATGACCGGTGGAATAAGGGACCCAGAAGCAGGCAGGAGGACAGAAAAAACCCAAAATTTAATCTCAGGTAGGTACAAAATCGTAATCCAAAGGAACGTCAAAAAACAGGCAGAGGTCAATACCGGGAAGGCACGGCAGAAGTACAAAAACACAGTCTAGGAAACAGGGTCGCAAGAACACGAGCAGAAGTCGAAATCAGAGGCACGGAGAAATAAACAAAAGAACGGCCAACAAAAACCAACAAACTCAAAACAAGAACTCCGAAATAAACAGATACTAAAAACCTAACTAAAACACAAAACAGACTCGGAAGAACAAATACAATATAACTCGAGGAAAACAGGCAACAAACCACCGCTAACAGGATATGTGACGAACTCGCGACGAGGGACTAAGACTACTGGGTTAAATGCAGGTGTAGACAGGTGCAGACACTTAGCTTGAGAGCAGCATGCGAATAGAAATCAGGTGTGGAAGGTTGACAAGGAAACAAGATAATTAGTACTCGTTAGTAATAAACCTATCCTGACCTAGCATTAGTAAATTAGTAAATGACATGCACGAGAAACGTAAGGTAACATGAACACATGGTTAGAGAGTTAGTATTACCCAATCCTGATCTAACGTTAGTAGACTAGTAAATAGACACGGGAGAATGAAACAATTAGGGAAGCGTGAGCGACAGCAAGAGAGAGAAACAGCATGAACGCAAGGCTGCGGAAAAACACGGAAATATGTATGCTTAAGAAACTACAAATACCTAAATGAAAATGAAAATACAAAACAGACAGACTCAGAACATAACAATTATGGCTGCCGGTCGTGGTTCAATTTGGAAGGAAGATATGCCTCTACACCACTTGGAAAGCGGCAAATGATCCATGTTGTTTATTTTGTTAATATTGACACGAAGGACAGCAAAAGATCAAATACGTTGTCAGGGAAACGTGCTGCACTGAGAATTCTAAAACCACAGAATGCCTGCAAATAATGTGTACGGGAGCAGGTCAAAGTCGTGAAAACTTCCAAATGTTTCGAAACTAAAACCCGTAGGCAACGCGACCTGTGTGTGTTGGGGTGAGCCTGCTGTCGTTGTTAGACTAGAAGAACTGTGTGCGTTGCACTAAAAGTCACCAAATGACTGACATACAGTTTGATTTGCATGTTTGACAGATTGCATTTTATTTAATTATGACATGATTTTTGAATGAAATATCGAATGAAAATAAAATACAACTGATTTGCATTTTCATTTTAATTTTGACGCGATTGTGATGCTTCCGTAGTCAGCAAACGGAAAACTAGCAAAGATGCAAGCTTCTTTTCATAGGCAAGTCTACTCAATATCTAACGGTAGAGCTAAAAGAAAAATACAAATATTTAATTTTTAAAAATCAAGTCCTTTCGAGGCATTTGTCTAAAGTCTAAGTCAAGTCGCAAGAAGCCTAATGAATACCAAGTCAAAATCAAGTCGAGTATTTTATTAATTACAGTCAAGTCGTCAAATTTGGGATTTAAGTTGACTCGAGTCAAGTCATGTGACGTCATGTCATGTGACTCGAGACCCCCCACCTCTGGTTTTTTCATCCCTCATCTTTGATCAATGGAAAATAAGCCCGGTTCAATATAAACGATTGAACAAGGGCGTGGAGTGGTTTGACAACTGGGCGGGGCGGTCGACCTAAATGCAAGGGGGTCCGGAGAAGAATATGGCATTATGAGCAACGCATTATGTAACTTAGTAGTAGGCTAGTTAAGGTAACTGAAAACACTGGTTTAACTCACATCTATCTTCTTTTTGAAGAATGAACTATCCTGTCGTCCTCTCTCTCTCGCTCTCATACTCAAAATATCATAGCGTTGCATGATGGGAATGTGTTAATAGGTAGGCTACTATCTAAAAATTATATGGTTGGCCGTCCTTAGCAGGACCGGGATAAGTAGCGTTTAATTACGGACAACATTGATAGCCTATTCATTTAGGCTGATACTCTTCAGACTGCAAAACCTCCGGATTGTAAAATAAAATACTTCTTCATGGAATGAATGTAATCTGAAAAACGCTATTGTATATCGTAACGGAACTGGTGTAGTCGCTTCAGAGAAAGCCAGTTATCATAGCTGGCCAGGTAATTTAAAATTCAACCGGTTCTGACATGTGGCCTAAATGAGTTTAGATAGGAAATGTGTGCAGCGCTCTTTCATAGGCTTCTTATTTGCATAAACATCTAGGCTACAGTATCGCTTCTGCTGGCGCATTTTAGGCTACCGTGTATTATGATAATTAAACAAACCGCATGTGTTTATGGTATAATTTCACTACGTTAGATAAAAGTTATAAGCTAACCACCAAATGTAAATTCATGCATCAAAGGGGATTTTTTTTTCATTACAATCGGATACGCTGAGACATCAGACATTAGGTTATTTGTGTAACAAAAAATAAAAACAATAAGGAGGGGGACAAAGTATATACAATGGTTCCTACGCCCTCGACATTGAGCCTGAACTTGGCAAGAACTCTGAAGCGAAGGGTCATTGATTTGCTCTGGGGACTTGTTACATAGCATTGCCTCATCCCCTTGTGTTTCCATCACTGAAATAAATGGCAACTAATCAATGTCATTTTTGATCTGATTCCTAATATATCCGCAGGTATTTCAGTACACAATGGCATAAACGTTTAATTAAAATATCTTTACGCTTCTCTCTCTCTCTCTCTCTCTCTCTCTCTTTCTTGTTTTCAACAAGAAACCAGCTGGTGCCACTCTAAAAAATGATGGGTTGAAAATAACCCAAATTTGGTTATTTTTAACCCAACTGCTGAGTAAATATTGGACAGCACACATTTTGGGTTGTTCCAACTCAGCATGCTGGGTTGTGTTAAATAACCCAGCATATTGGGTTGATATTTTAACCCAAATGCTGGTTTATATTACCTATAAAGCTGGTTTATATTAACCCATGGCTGGGTTATTGTTCTAGCCTATTTAAATGTCCCCAGTGGTAGACTACCAACAAAATGTTATGTAAACCAGATAATAAACACAAACACAAGATAATGTTCAATCAAAATATATATTTTATTGAGCAAAGGTATCTCACAAAGACAAATACTTTGGAATTGTTTTCGCGCAATTCTTGACGCAGAATTTTATAGCGCTCACCTCCTGAACAAGTTAATGATAATGCATAACAAGGACATTTGGACATTGAGGCTTAGTTAGCTTGACCGTACCTAAAAATTAAGCATCTAACGTTACGTTACTATACTTATTTATATAAAAAGCAAGCATGTTATAACAAAATGAACTTAATGTCGAATTAATTTAATGGCAGAATCAAATTAACTGTTTTATGTGATCTAGTTTATAAACGATATTGTCGCGTTCAATCTCTACGTTAACCATGACTAAATTCTGCAAGTCAGGCAGCGGAGCCTCAGTCACACATTATTCGGTCTGTCTGGTTGACTTTTATAACAATTAGTCTACAGTAGGCTATTACTTTCGGTAGGTCATGTAATACAACTAAGCTTATTGATTATCTACTGAATATTATCATCTCCGAAGCATTCACTTTATTGCATTCACTTTATTCTAATAAAGATACAAACTTTTTCAAGGAGCTCCAACTCCTTGTCCAACGCGAGCTGGAATTGAGGGGGGGAAACTACCGTTGCAAACAACCGTTGTCCTCGCAGCCCAGCAGCTGAGTTGCGCTAAAACCCACAGCTGGGTTGACGACAGCCTATGTGCAAACGCTGGAATCCCCACGAAATCCTTGTTTTTAGCAGCGATCAGCTAAGTCATTGTCGGTTTATTTCACAAAATAAAAAATGGTGAATTATGAAAATCAATTAGGCTACTATGTTGTGGCAAGTGAGTTTATGAATTTGAAGACACATTGGCAAGCAGGATAAGGGTTATTTCTGGCAACTGCTGAAGCTGACCCAGCCATTACCCAGCCTGTGGGGTTAAACCAAACAACCCAAATACCTTTGAAACAACCCAGAAAAATTACCCAGCAGGTCTAACCCAGCATTTGGTTTGAAGAAACAACCCAGCATTTTTTAGTGTGGGGAGAGAGAGAGGGAGCATGTTTTCAGCACCCTGCTCAAAAAAGACCAAGGGGATCTGTGTTAATGTAATCCCCTCTATGTTAATGTAATCCCCTCTATGTTCATGTAATCCCCTCTGTGTGTGTTAATGTAATCCTGTGTGTGTGATAATGTAATCCTCTCTGTGTTAATGTAATTCTTGCTGTGTGTGTTAATGTAATCCTGTGTGTGTGTGTTAATGTAATCCCCTCTGTGTTAATGTAATCCTCTCTGTGTGTGGTTTACACTATCAATTACCACTCCACAGCACTCGCTAGAATGTTCATTACAAGGTTATTTTTTAAACAAACAAAAAAATAAGTGGGGGGACAAAGTATACAAGAACTCTGAAGCGAAGGGTCATTGATTTGCTCTGGGGACTTGTTACTTAGCATTGGCTCATCCCCTTGTGTTTCCATCACTGAAATAAATGGCAACTAATCAATACCTCTTCAGAACATTGCAAGCACCTTTCCATGGACCATACTATACAGTGCTGTTCACCACACCAAGGTATGTACTCTGGAACTAGCGCTGAAGAATACCCTTACAAAGCTAAAGAAGTATGTACTCTGGAACTAGCGCTGAAGAATACCCTTACTAAGCTAAAGAGGTATGGTCAACTGTCCGTTTTACTCACCGTTGTAGTTGTAGGTATGGTAAACTCACACCCACACACCTATACACACACACACACACACCTATACACACCCACACACCTATACACACGCCTATACACACACCCACATGCCTATACACACCCACACACACACCTATACACACACCCACACACCTATACTTACATATAAATGAACTGAAACTGTGACACAAAGTTCTGGGGAATGAACCAGTGGTAAAAGGTAAGGCTTCAGTACCAACACTTGCAATATTCCTCATCTTCTGAAATATTTTTTTTTGTTCATTATAATTTTACATTTGGAGTCGTAAACCAAGCTGGTCACATCCTTCACAGGAACATTTTCGTAAGTAAAGTATTTTGTAATTAAAGAATATAAAGATACAGTAACAACTAAATTAACAATTCCTAAAGAACTTGTAGGTGGTCCATTTCTGGAAATGGTATAGAAAGATGCTAATATATGTATAGTGTGAGGTGGTAAATAAAAGATGGAAATGGTATTAAGTGGTAATGTGGTATAATGGGATCTAAAGAAGGTGAAAGTGTTCAAATATGGTGATGTATTTTGTGGTAAGTAGTCTAAAGAACCTGGAAGTGATACAAAAAAGTCATGAATTGTGATGAAAGCACAAAAGGGTAATGTCAAATCATCTGGGATAGTATTGTTAGGTCATAACAGTGTTGTAGAGGAAGGCATTGTGATGTCATAAGCAGTGTAATATGTTACAGCATCCACATTCTATTGCATCAGTTTTCAAAATGTGCCCATTGACTCCCATTCATTTTTTTGGTGATAAAAGGTAAATTGTGAAATGGTGTATACGATATAAAGGTAAAAAGTAATAGGTCTAGTGTGAGGTATGGATGGTGTTGATGGTGTGAATGGTGTAGGACGAGATACGTAGGTGGCAAAAAAGGGGCAGAATAATATGATGGTTTCACAACCACATCTAACTATAAAAGGTAGAACTGTAGATATTGCCCTCAGTTCATACCAACACTATTCCTCATCTTCTAAGAAAAAAAAATGTTTTGCTGATTACTATTTTACTTAAACCAAGCTGGTTACATCCCTTACAGGAACATCTCCGTAAGTAAAGTATTTTGTAATTAATGAATATAAAGATACAGTAACTGATAACAAACTCAAGGCTCAAACACTGTACAGACACACCCGCTGGCAGTATATTAATATGTGAATGTGTTTACACTATCCACACTTTGTTCAGTGTGTGTGTGTGAATGTGTTTACACTATCTACGCTTTGTTCTGTGTGTGTATGTGAATGTGTTTACACTATCTACGCTTTGTTCTGTGTGTGTGTGTGAATGTGTTTACACTATCCACGCTTTGTTCTGTGTGTGTATGTGAATGTGTTTACACTATCTACGCTTTGTTCTGTGTGTGTGTGTGAATGTGTTTACACTATCTACGCTTTGTTCTGTGTGTGTGTGTGAATGTGTTTACACTATCTACGCTTTGTTCTGTGTGTGTGTGTGAATGTGTTTACACTATCTACGCTTTGTTCTGTGTGTGTGTGTGTGTGTGAATGTGTTTACACTATCCACGCTTTGTTCTGTGTGTATGTGTGAATGTGTTTACACTATCTACGCTTTGTTCTGTGTGTATGTGTAAATGTGTTTACACTATCTACGCTTTGTTCTGTGTGTGTGTGTGAATGTGTTTACACTATCTATGCTTTGTTCTGTGTGTATGTGTGAATGTGTTTACACTATCTACGCTTTGTTCTGTGTGTGTGTGTGAATGTGTTTACACTATCTACGCTTTGTTCTGTGTGTGTGTGTGAATGTGTTTACACTATCTACGCTTTGTTCTGTGTGTGTGTGTGAATGTGTTTACACTATCTATGCTTTGTTCTGTGTGTATGTGTGAATGTGTTTACACTATCTATTCTACGCTTTGTTCTGTGTGTGTGTGTGTGAATGTGTTTACACTATCTATGCTTTGTTCTGTGTGTATGTGTGAATGTGTTTACACTATCTATGCTTTGTTCTGTGTGTGTGTGTGTGTGTGTTTACACTATCTATGCTTTGTTCTGTGTGTATGTGTGAATGTGTTTACACTATCTATGCTTTGTTCTGTGTGTATGTGTGAATGTGTTTACACTATCTATTCTACGCTTTGTTCTGTGTGTGTGTGTGAATGTGTTTACACTATCTATTCTACGCTTTGTTCTGTGTGTGTGTGTGAATGTGTTTACACTATCTATGCTTTGTTCTGTGTGTATGTGTGAATGTGTTTACACTATCTATTCTACGCTTTGTTCTGTGTGTGTGTGTGAATGTGTTTACACTATCTATGCTTTGTTCTGTGTGTATGTGTGAATGTGTTTACACTATCTATGCTTTGTTCTGTGTGTATGTGTGAATGTGTTTACACTATCTATGCTTTGTTCTGTGTGTATGTGTGAATGTGTTTACACTATCTATTCTACGCTTTGTTCTGTGTGTGTGTGTGAATGTGTTTACACTATCTATTCTACGCTTTGTTCTGTGTGTGTGTGTGAATGTGTTTACATTATCTATGCTTTGTTCTGTGTGTATGTGTGAATGTGTTTACACTATCTATTCTACGCTTTGTTCTGTGTGTGTGTGTGAATGTGTTTACACTATCTATGCTTTGTTCTGTGTGTATGTGTGAATGTGTTTACACTATCTATGCTTTGTTCTGTGTGTGTGTGTGAATGTGTTTACACTATCTATGCTTTGTTCTGTGTGTGTGTGTGAATGTGTTTACACTATCTATGCTTTGTTCTGTGTGTGTGTGTGAATGTGTTTACACTATCCACGCTTTGTTCTGTGTGTGTGTGTGAATGTGTTTACACTATCTATGCTTTGTTCTGTGTGTGTGTGTGAATGTGTTTACACTATCTATGCTTTGTTCTGTGTGTGTGTGTGAATGTGTTTACACTATCTACGCTTTGTTCTGTGTGTGTGTGTGAATGTGTTTACACTATCTATGCTTTGTTCTGTGTGTATGTGTGAATGTGTTTACACTATCTATTCTACGCTTTGTTCTGTGTGTGTGTGTGAATGTGTTTACACTATCTACGCTTTGTTCTGTGTGTGTGTGTGTGAATGTGTTTACACTATCTACGCTTTGTTCTGTTTGTGTGTGTGAATGTGTTTACACTATCTATGCTTTGTTCTGTGTGTATGTGTGAATGTGTTTACACTATCTATTCTACGCTTTGTTCTGTGTGTGTGTGTGAATGTGTTTACACTATCTATGCTTTGTTCTGTGTGTGTATGTGAATGTGTTTACACTATCTACGCTTTGTTCTGTGTGTGTGTGTGAATGTGTTTACACTATCTATGCTTTGTTCTGTGTGTGTGTGTGAATGTGTTTACACTATCTATGCTTTGTTCTGTGTGTGTGTGTGAATGTGTTTACACTATCTATGCTTTGTTCTGTGTGTGTGTGTGAATGTGTTTACACTATCTATGCTTTGTTCTGTGTGTGTATGTGAATGTGTTTACACTATCTACGCTTTGTTCTGTGTGTGTGTGTGAATGTGTTTACACTATCTACGCTTTGTTCTGTGTGTGTGTGTGAATGTGTTTACACTATCTACGCTTTGTTCTGTGTGTGTGTGTGAATGTGTTTACACTATCTACGCTTTGTTCTGTGTGTGTGTGTGAATGTGTTTACACTATCTATGCTTTGTTCTGTGTGTGTGTGTGAATGTGTTTACACTATCTATGCTTTGTTCTGTGTGTATGTGTGAATGTGTTTACACTATCTATGCTTTGTTCTGTGTGTGTGTGTGTGAATGTATTTACACTATCTACGCTTTGTTCTGTGTGTGTGTGTGAATGTGTTTACACTATCTATGCTTTGTTCTGTGTGTATGTGTGAATGTGTTTACACTATCCACACTTTGTTCAGTGTGTGTGTGTGAATGTGTTTACACTATCTACGCTTTGTTCTGTGTGTGTATGTGAATGTGTTTACACTATCTACGCTTTGTTCTGTGTGTGTGTGTGAATGTGTTTACACTATCCACGCTTTGTTCTGTGTGTGTATGTGAATGTGTTTACACTATCTATGCTTTGTTCTGTGTGTGTGTGTGAATGTGTTTACACTATCTACGCTTTGTTCTGTGTGTGTGTGTGAATGTGTTTACACTATCTACGCTTTGTTCTGTGTGTGTGTGTGAATGTGTTTACACTATCTATGCTTTGTTCTGTGTGTATGTGTGTGTGTGAATGTGTTTACACTATCCACGCTTTGTTCTGTGTGTATGTGTGAATGTGTTTACACTATCTACGCTTTGTTCTGTGTGTATGTGTGAATGTGTTTACACTATCTACGCTTTGTTCTGTGTGTGTGTGTGAATGTGTTTACACTATCTATGCTTTGTTCTGTGTGTATGTGTGAATGTGTTTACACTATCTACGCTTTGTTCTGTGTGTTTGTGTGAATGTGTTTACACTATCTACGCTTTGTTCTGTGTGTGTGTGAATGTGTTTACACTATCTACGCTTTGTTCTGTGTGTGTGTGTGAATGTGTTTACACTATCTAGGCTTTGTTCTGTGTGTATGTGTGAATGTGTTTACACTATCTATTCTACGCTTTGTTCTGTGTGTGTGTGTGAATGTGTTTACACTATCTATGCTTTGTTCTGTGTGTATGTGTGAATGTGTTTACACTATCTATGCTTTGTTCTGTGTGTGTGTGTGTGTGTGTTTACACTATCTATGCTTTGTTCTGTGTGTATGTGTGAATGTGTTTACACTATCTATGCTTTGTTCTGTGTGTGTGTGTGTGTGTGTGTTTACACTATCTATGCTTTGTTCTGTGTGTATGTGTGAATGTGTTTACACTATCTATGCTTTGTTCTGTGTGTGTGTGTGAATGTGTTTACACTATCTACGCTTTGTTCTGTGTGTATGTGTGAATGTGTTTACACTATCTACGCTTTGTTCTGTGTGTGTGTGTGAATGTGTTTACACTATCCACGCTTTGTTCTGTGTGTGTGTGTGAATGTGTTTACACTATCCACGCTTTGTTCTGTGTGTGTGTGTGAATGTGTTTACACTATCTATGCTTTGTTCTGTGTGTGTGTGTGAATGTGTTTACACTATCTATGCTTTGTTCTGTGTGTGTGTGTGAATGTGTTTACACTATCTACGCTTTGTTCTGTGTGTGTGTGTGAATGTGTTTACACTATCTATGCTTTGTTCTGTGTGTATGTGTGAATGTGTTTACACTATCTATTCTACGCTTTGTTCTGTGTGTGTGTGTGAATGTGTTTACACTATCTACTCTTTGTTCTGTGTGTGTGTGTGAATGTGTTAACACTATCTACGCTTTGTTCTGTGTGTGTGTGTGAATGTGTTTACACTATCTATGCTTTGTTCTGTGTGTATGTGTGAATGTGTTTACACTATCTACGCTTTGTTATGTGTGTGTGTGTGAATGTGTTTACACTATCTATGCTTTGTTCTGTGTGTGTGTGTGAATGTGTTTACACTATCTATGCTTTGTTCTGTGTGTGTGTGTGAATGTGTTTACACTATCTACGCTTTGTTCTGTGTGTGTGTGTGAATGTGTTTACACTATCTATGCTTTGTTCTGTGTGTATGTGTGAATGTGTTTACACTATCTATTCTACGCTTTGTTCTGTGTGTGTGTGTGAATGTGTTTACACTATCTATGCTTTGTTCTGTGTGTGTATGTGAATGTGTTTACACTATCTACGCTTTGTTCTGTGTGTGTGTGTGAATGTGTTTACACTATCTATGCTTTGTTCTGTGTGTGTGTGTGAATGTGTTTACACTATCTACGCTTTGTTCTGTGTGTGTGTGTGAATGTGTTTACACTATCTATGCTTTGTTCTGTGTGTGTGTGTGAATGTGTTTACACTATCTATGCTTTGTTCTGTGTGTGTGTGTGTGAATGTGTTTACACTATCTATGCTTTGTTCTGTGTGTATGTGTGAATGTGTTTACACTATCTATGCTTTGTTCTGTGTGTGTGTGTGAATGTGTTTACACTATCTATGCTTTGTTCTGTGTGTATGTGTGAATGTGTTTACACTATCTATGCTTTGTTCTGTGTGTGTGTGTGAATGTATTTACACTATCTACGCTTTGTTCTGTGTGTGTGTGTGAATGTGTTTACACTATCTATGCTTTGTTCTGTGTGTATGTGTGAATGTGTTTACACTATCTATGCTTTGTTCTGTGTGTGTGTGAATGTGTTTACACTATCTACGCTTTGTTCTGTGTGTGTGTGTGTGAATGTGTTTACACTATCTATGCTTTGTTCTGTGTGTATGTGTGAATGTGTTTACACTATCTATGCTTTGTTCTGTGTGTATGTGTGAATGTGTTTACACTATCTATTCTACGCTTTGTTCTGTGTGTGTGTGTGAATGTGTTTACACTATCTATGCTTTGTTCTGTGTGTGTGTGTGAATGTGTTTACACTATCTATGCTTTGTTCTGTGTGTGTGTGTGAATGTGTTTACACTATCTATGCTTTGTTCTGTGTGTGTATGTGAATGTGTTTACACTATCCACGCTTTGTTCTGTGTGTGTGTGTGAATGTGTTTACACTATCTACGCTTTGTTCTGTGTGTGTATGTGAATGTGTTTACACTATCTACGCTTTGTTCTGTGTGTGTGTGTGAATGTGTTTACACTATCTACGCTTTGTTCTGTGTGTATGTGTGAATGTGTTTACACTATCTACGCTTTGTTCTGTGTGTATGTGTGAATGTGTTTACACTATCTACGCTTTGTTCTGTGTGTATATGTGAATGTGTTTACACTATCTACGCTTTGTTCTGTGTGTGTGTGTGAATGTGTTTACACTATCTACGCTTTGTTCTGTGTGTGTGTGTGAATGTGTTTACACTATCTATGCTTTGTTCTGTGTGTGTGTGTGAATGTGTTTACACTATCTACGCTTTGTTCTGTGTGTGTGTGTGAATGTGTTTACACTATCTACGCTTTGTTCTGTGTGTGTGTGTGAATGTGTTTACACTATCTACGCTTTGTTCTGTGTGTGTGTGTGAATGTGTTTACACTATCTACGCTTTGTTCTGTGTGTGTGTGTGAATGTGTTTACACTATCTACGCTTTGTTCTGTGTGTGTGTGTGAATGTGTTTACACTATCTACGCTTTGTTCTGTGTGTGTGTGTGAATGTGTTTACACTATCTACGCTTTGTTCTGTGTGTGTGTGTGAATGTGTTTACACTATCTACGCTTTGTTCTGTGTGTGTGTGTGAATGTGTTTACACTATCTACGCTTTGTTCTGTGTGTGTGTGTGTGAATGTGTTTACACTATCTACGCTTTGTTCTGTGTGTGTGTGTGAATGTGTTTACACTATCTATGCTTTGTTCTGTGTGTGTGTGTGAATGTGTTTACACTATCTACGCTTTGTTCTGTGTGTGTGTGTGAATGTGTTTACACTATCTATGCTTTGTTCTGTGTGTGTGTGAATGTGTTTACACTATCTACGCTTTGTTCTGTGTGTGTGTGTGAATGTGTTTACACTATCTATGCTTTGTTCTGTGTGTATGTGTGAATGTGTTTACACTATCTATTCTACGCTTTGTTCTGTGTGTGTGTGAATGTGTTTACACTATCTATGCTTTGTTCTGTGTGTGTGTGTGAATGTGTTTACACTATCTACGCTTTGTTCTGTGTGTATGTGTGAATGTGTTTACACTATCTACGCTTTGTTCTGTGTGTATGTGTGAATGTGTTTACACTATCTACGCTTTGTTCTGTGTGTGTGTGTGAATGTGTTTACACTATCTACGCTTTGTTCTGTGTGTGTGTGTGAATGTGTTTACACTATCTATGCTTTGTTCTGTGTGTATGTGTGAATGTGTTTACACTATCTACGCTTTGTTCTGTGTGTGTGTGTGTGAATGTGTTTACACTATCTACGCTTTGTTCTGTGTGTGTGTGTGAATGTGTTTACACTATCTACGTTTTGTTCTGTGTGTGTGTGTGAATGTGTTTACACTATCTACGCTTTGTTCTGTGTGTGTGTGTGAATGTGTTTACACTATCTATGCTTTGTTCTGTGTGTATGTGTGAATGTGTTTACACTATCTACGCTTTGTTCTGTGTGTATGTGTGAATGTGTTTACACTATCTACGCTTTGTTCTGTGTGTATGTGTGAATGTGTTTACACTATCTACGCTTTGTTCTGTGTGTATGTGTGAATGTGTTTACACTATCTACGCTTTGTTCTGTGTGTGTGTGTGAATGTGTTTACACTATCTACGCTTTGTTCTGTGTGTGTGTGTGAATGTGTTTACACTATCTATGCTTTGTTCTGTGTGTATGTGTGAATGTGTTTACACTATCTACGCTTTGTTCTGTGTGTGTGTGTGAATGTGTTTACACTATCCACGCTTTGTTCTGTGTGTGTATGTGAATGTGTTTACACTATCCACGCTTTGTTCTGTGTGTGTGTGTGAATGTGTTTACACTATCTACGCTTTGTTCTGTGTGTGTGTGTGTGAATGTGTTTACACTATCTACGCTTTGTTCTGTGTGTGTGTGTGAATGTGTTTACACTATCTATGCTTTGTTCTGTGTGTATGTGTGAATGTGTTTACACTATCTACGCTTTGTTCTGTGTGTGTGTGTGAATGTGTTTACACTATCTATGCTTTGTTCTGTGTGTGTGTGTGAATGTGTTTACACTATCCACGCTTTGTTCTGTGTGTGTATGTGAATGTGTTTACACTATCCATGCTTTGTTCTGTGTGTGTGTGTGAATGTGTTTACACTATCTACGCTTTGTTCTGTGTGTGTGTGTGAATGTGTTTACACTATCTATGCTTTGTTCTGTGTGTGTGTGTGAATGTGTTTACACTATCTATGCTTTGTTCTGTGTGTGTGTGTGTGAATGTGTTTACACTATCTACGCTTTGTTCTGTGTGTGTGTGTGAATGTGTTTACACTATCTATGCTTTGTTCTGTGTGTATGTGTGAATGTGTTTACACTATCTACGCTTTGTTCTGTGTGTGTGTGTGAATGTGTTTACACTATCTATGCTTTGTTCTGTGTGTGTGTGTGAATGTGTTTACACTATCCATGCTTTGTTCTGTGTGTGTATGTGAATGTGTTTACACTATCCACGCTTTGTTCTGTGTGTGTATGTGAATGTGTTTACACTATCCACGCTTTGTTCTGTGTGTGTGTGTGTGAATGTGTTTACACTATCTACGCTTTGTTCTGTGTGTGTGTGTGAATGTGTTTACACTATCTATGCTTTGTTCTGTGTGTGTGTGTGAATGTGTTTACACTATCTACGCTTTGTTCTGTGTGTGTATGTGAATGTGTTTACACTATCTATGCTTTGTTCTGTGTGTGTGTGTGAATGTGTTTACACTATCTATGCTTTGTTCTGTGTGTGTGTGTGAATGTGTTTACACTATCTACGCTTTGTTCTGTGTGTGTGTGTGAATGTGTTTACACTATCTACGCTTTGTTCTGTGTGTGTGTGTGAATGTGTTTACACTATCTACGCTTTGTTCTGTGTGTGTGTGTGAATGTGTTTACACTATCTACGCTTTGTTCTGTGTGTGTGTGTGAATGTGTTTACACTATCTACGCTTTGTTCTGTGTGTGTGTGTGAATGTGTTTACACTATCTACGCTTTGTTCTGTGTGTATGTGTGAATGTGTTTACACTATCTATGCTTTGTTCTGTGTGTATGTGTGAATGTGTTTACACTATCTACGCTTTGTTCTGTGTGTATGTGTGAATGTGTTTACACTATCTACGCTTTGTTCTGTGTGTATATGTGAATGTGTTTACACTATCTACGCTTTGTTCTGTGTGTGTGTGTGAATGTGTTTACACTATCTACGCTTTGTTCTGTGTGTGTGTGTGAATGTGTTTACACTATCTACGCTTTGTTCTGTGTGTGTGTGTGAATGTGTTTACACTATCTACGCTTTGTTCTGTGTGTATGTGTGAATGTGTTTACACTATCTACGCTTTGTTCTGTGTGTATGTGTGAATGTGTTTACACTATCTACGCTTTGTTCTGTGTGTATATGTGAATGTGTTTACACTATCTACGCTTTGTTCTGTGTGTGTGTGTGAATGTGTTTACACTATCTATGCTTTGTTCTGTGTGTGTATGTGAATGTGTTTACACTATCTACGCTTTGTTCTGTGTGTGTGTGTGAATGTGTTTACACTATCTACGCTTTGTTCTGTGTGTGTGTGTGAATGTGTTTACACTATCTACGCTTTGTTCTGTGTGTGTATGTGAATGTGTTTACACTATCTACGCTTTGTTCTGTGTGTGTGTGTGAATGTGTTTACACTATCTACGCTTTGTTCTGTGTGTGTGTGTGAATGTGTTTACACTATCTACACTTTGTTCTGTGTGTGTATGTGAATAGTCCCTTCTGATAGTGGACCCCCTTTCACTTTTTCCACCTTTTGTGTTCCACGATTTAGATTTTTAAATAGATTAAATGATTTGTAGAGTTTTTTCCCCCAAAGACTTTATTTATATATTGTCTGTACTATACTATCGTGCAGAAACAGAGGTTTTTGTCGTGTTTTTTATAGAGTACATGGCTGTTTGTATTCATGCTTTATTGGGTGCACTCTGTCGGGGAAGTGAGGATTAAGTAAAAATGTGTATTTTCTGAATCCAGCCGTTTTAACAGCCAACGCCCTTGTTTAATGTTCAGCACTCAATACAGAACACAAGTGGCATCAACGGTTAAAACTCCTCACTTATCCAACACTTTAAATGTATTTATTTGATTTAATTTGTTAATTATTATCAAATATACAGACGTGCTCAAATTGGTTGGTACCCCTGGTAAAGATGAGTAAAAAGGGTAATAAAAAACACTGTTTGGTGAATTGGCTTAATCTCACACTGAAAAAATGAGAAAAATCTAACATTTAATTGACGTTCATTTACTATGAGAAAAAAAATCCCTCATAAAGAAATAATTATTTTTAACAAAACCACATATCTGCATTTGAATGGATCTCAATGGGAATTGGGGGGTGGGACTATATTTAGCTATAAATTACACTGGAACAGTATGGAACACATGGTTGGCTAAATGGCTCTAAGTCATCAAGGGTCTGATGTTGACGGGACCGTGGTGGCTGCCTCCCGCTCTGCAAAGAACCTGGGGGTGGTCCTAGACGACCAGCTGGACTTCAAAGACCACATCAGGGCGACGGCACGGTCCTGCAGGTTCCTCCTGTACAACATCAGGAGGATTCGACCGTACCTGACCACCTACTCCACCCAGCTTCTGGTCCAGACTATGGTCACCTCACGCCTGGACTACTGCAACTCCCTGCTCGCAAGCTTACCAGCCTGCGCCATACTCCCTCTTCAACTGATCCAGAACGCAGCTGCCCGGCTTGTGTTCAACCTCCCAAAATATTCACATGTCACCCCCCTGTTGAGGTCACTTCACTGGCTGCCAGTTGCAGCTAGGATCAGGTTCAAAGTTCTGACCCTGGCCCACACTGCAGCTAATAGGACAGGCCCCGTCTACCTGCAGGACCTGATCCAGACCTATGTTCCTGCTCGACCACTTCGCTCTTCTACAGCAGGGCGCCTCGCACTTCCCCCCCTCCGTGTCAATGGCGCCCGCTCCTCCCGACTGCGGAGCTTTTCCACCCTAGCTCCCCAGTGGTGGAACGAACTTCCCATTCCCCTACGCTCAATACCAACCCTGCCTGCTTTCCGTCGTGGCCTGAAAACACACCTTTTCAGGCTCCACCTGGACTAATACTTATCTAGGACCTCATGATATGTCTTCTTGTTGAACTGTGTACTCAAGTTTATACTATTTAGAATAGCATTGTAGTAGAGATGATTTAACCAGTTCACTGTGAACTGCTCTGTGTTCGTTACTAGGGATAACTGATACTGTATGGGAAGAATGTGCTTTCTTATCTGTTGTGTAGTTACTTCGATTACCTTTCTATATGCACTTACTGTACGTCGCTTTGGATAAAAGCGTCTGCTAAATGACTGTAATGTAATGTAATGATGTATCAAACAAGCCTCAAACTATCACTTTGCTGCCAGATATTCAGTAGATATGGATGGATCACTTTAAGGGTTGTTTCTCCTGACAAATTTTCCGATTGAACTCTATGGAAATATAAGTCAGGAGAAGAAACCATTCAAGTTATCCATCCATATCTTCTGTATTTCTGGCAGCAGAGTGCTGGTTTGATACATCAGACCCTTGATAACTTCGACCCATTTAGCCAACCATGTGTTCCATACTGTTCCAGTGTAATTTACAGCTAAATCTAGTCCCACCACCCAATTCCCATAGAGAAATGCGGAGACATTTAATATCGCTTGTAAGAGTACCAGAAAACAAGATATCAAGAGTCTTTTGATGTTGTTGGGTCACAGGCATCAGAAAGTCATGGCATGCAAAGGATATGTGACCAAATGTAATGTATAATGACAAAATATAATATAATGACCTCACTAGTTTGAAAAGATTTGTCTTTATTGGTTTTTTAAAAGTCATCCCCAATAAAAACATTCCATCAATACACTTCATCACATTCATATTACATTAAAAGCACATAATTTAGGCGAGATTTCTTTCACACACTGCTTGCAAAGTGAGGGGACAGGACACATAGGGACAGGGGTCTGAGTGGACAGGGGTCAGTGGATAAAGAACAGGGGTCGTATTCGGTCACGGCCATGGTGTGTGTTTGAATTATTCCAAGAAGAGAATGTCCACCTTTGCTTACTGCCATGAGAAGACAACTCAATGACCTCAACAAATTAAATGCATCTTAATGACCAATGCATCCAAAATTCCTTAAGAACTGAATATGAGAGTTATATCTATAAGTAGGCTTTCTGAATATGAGAGTTATATCTGTAAGTAGGCTTTCTGAATATGAGTTATATCTATAAGTAGGCTTTCTGAATATGAGAGTTATATCTGTAAGTAGGCTTTCTGAATATGAGAGTTATATCTGTAAGTAGGCTTTCTGAATATGAGAGTTATATCTGTAAGTAGGTTTTCCATATATGGGTCAATACGAGATTGATGTTATTGTTGTGATTGTTGATTGTTACACAATGTGTTGTTTTTTTCAGTGATGGCGTCCCCAGCCGGCCTCCTGTTGTGTGCCACACTTCTCTGCTGCTCTATTTCTTGCATGACCCTCGCTGATAAACCCGTACTCCCCTACTTCACAAGAGAGAAGGCACAAAAGTCCATGGATGTTCTTAAAGCGGGACTGGAATTAGTCAAAAACATAGTTGAGGTTGCCGAGAAAACAGACTGGACAGAGTTTCTGAAGATTATGGTGACCGTCTCCAGTCTGGCTCCTGGTGTGGGAACATTGGTTGGTGCTTTCATCAACTGTGCTCTGGTATTCCTGCCCCAGACCGACCCCGTCCTGGAGAAGCTGAAGGAGGAGTTTGCTGACGTCAACAGGAAGTTGGACTCGCTCTCCATGGAGATCTCCAACCTGAAGACGGAGGTGGAGTGGTCCAGCTACGCCAGCATCTACTCTCAAGACGAGAGCAACATCCTAAACTCCTGGAAGAAGTGGGAGGAGTTTCTCTTGTACTGTACGTCGGCCAGGACGAGTCAGACGCAAAAAGAGAGCGACCTGGAGAAGATGAGGATGGCCGAGAGGTTTATTTATTTTTCCTTCATAACTATTATGTATTTATCCATTTATCTGACTGAATATACTGTATATTTTAAAGCATTTCTGCTTAAACAGTACAAAACACTCTTTAAGCATACTTCCAGTCTACTCCAGTGCACTAGAGCCTGCATGGGAGGAGTGGGGGACAGTGATCACATGCCATGGGGCTGGTGGGTTTGAATCCAGCCCATACATATCTTTAATGTCATTCCTTCTCTCCCACCCAACTCACCTGAATACTGTCCAAGAAAGCATAAATGCCATAGCAATGATACTATAACTACTAATAATAATAATCAAAACAACAACGATAATAATAATATGAGAAATATATATTTAGGTTCACCACCTACTATGAGAACTCAGCCACAGAGAACAGTGTGTACAGCCTCTATGGTCACCTGACCATCCGCCAACCGGCTCTCAGCGTCAACCTGCTGGACATCCTGGTCAAAAGGTTTGCTTTAGATAATTTATTTACTATTTTCAAACAATCATACACACAGACAATACATATAACTTTACATTACATTACATTATAGACATTTAGCAGACGCTCTTATCCAGAGCGACGTACATAGTGCATTTTCAAACTAGGAACAAGAACGTTTAAAAACAACCCTAAAAAGGCAAATATGAATCTAAGTACTAGGCGCAGTCAGTATGATTGGGGTTTTTTTTTTTTTTTTTTTTTGGGGGGGGAATTACACAACATGAATAACAATAGTCACAGGGAGGTAGGGAGGGGTGGAGAGAGGTGCAGCTTGAAGAGGTGAGTCTTCAATCTGCGCTTGAAGGCAGTCAGACTTTCTGCTGTTCTGACCTCCACGGGGAGCTCATTCCACCACCGTGGGGCCAGGACAGACAGACGTCGAGACCGGGTGCTAGCATGAAGAGGGGGGGGTACCAGTCGTCCTGAGGAGGCGGAGCGCAGGGATCTGGCAGGTGTGTAGGGTCTGATTAGTTTTTGGAGGTATGGGGGGGCAGAACCTCGGACTGCCTGGAAGGCGAGCACCAATGTTTTGAATTTGATGCGAGCCATCACCGGTAGCCAGTGGAGGTCAATGAGCAGGGGGGTGACATGGGAGTGTCGGGGGAGGTTAAAGACCAGGCGCGCTGCTGCGTTCTGGATAAGCTGAAGGGGTCTAATGGCCGATGCTGGCAGGCCAGCCAGGAGAGAGTTGCAATAGTCCAGGCGAGACAGCACCATTGCTTGGACCAGGAGCTGGGTTGAGTGGGTGGTGAGGAAGGGGCGGATTCTCCTGATGTTGTACAGGAAGAACCTGCATGCCCGGGTTACCGCTGCGATGTTCTCGGAGAGGGACAGCCTGTTGTCCATCACGACTCCGAGGTTCCTGGCACAGGGCGTTGGGGTCAGTGGAGTGTCCCCTAGGGAAATAGAGAGATTGAGAGGAGGAGAGGTTAAAGCAGGAATGTAGATGAGCTCAGTCTTGCCAGGATTGAGCTTGAGATGGCGGTTGTCCATCCAGCTCTGGATGTCGCTCAGGCAAGCGGAGACGCGGGCTGATACCTGAGTGTCAGAGGGTGAGAAGGAGAGAAAGAGTTGAGTATCGTCAGCATAGCAGTGGTAAGAAAGACCATGAGCAGTGATAACAGGGCCAAGGGATTTGGTGTAGATGGAGAAAAGGAGGGGACCAAGGACTGAGCCCTGGGGGACTCCTGTGGTAAGGGGACGGGGTGCCGATACTTTACCAGCCCAGGCAACCTGGGAGGAGCGTTCCGAGAGGTAGGACTCAATCCAGGCCAGGGCCGAGCCGCGGATCCCCGCTGCAGACAGGGACGACAGGAGGATGGAGTGATCTACGGTGTCGAAGGCGGCAGAGAGGTCTAGAAGTATTAGCACAGAGGAGAGGGAGGCTGCCCGAGCTGCATGAAGCATCTCGCTGACGGAGAGGAGTGCGGTCTCCGTTGAGTGGCCGGGTTTGAAGCCGGACTGGAGGGGGTCTAGCAGGTTGTTCTGGGTGAGGAAAGACGACAGTTGGTTAGAAACAGCGCGTTCGATAGTTTTGGAAAGAAAAGAAAGAAGGGATACCGGTATTTAACAAATATCCTCCCTCCCTCCCACGCTCTACTCGCCCCTCCTGGTCTAAAGGTTTCGATGTGACGTCCAGGTCGTGGACACGTACAGTAAGTACTTCAGAGCCTTGCTGTGGAAGGGCCTGCTACTCAACCAGCTGTACTACACTCTTAAGGGCTTCGATGCCGACGCCAAAGCCCAACAGTCCATTCAACAGCTCTACGACGTGATCATAGCCCAGCAGAAGGCCGTTGTGGACTGCGTACAGAACCACCAGAGGTTTGTAGAAGTACAATTAAAGGAATTATATATCAGTACCTGTAAGTAATTGCGCTTTAGCAATATTTGCTTTGATTTGTCATTAAACATAACTTCATCACATGAGTGCCATGATCTATCTATGTAACCTATGCATAGTTATAGAGTTAAAATAACCGCAACGCTTGCACGAAATACACAGACCCTGACGGTTCTGTATTACTTCTGTCTGTGCACATATTAATAAATAACCTTTAAAGCTACAATCTGCCATTTTGCACCGCCGCCTTCCCCACCACATTTGTTGTGCTTTTCAGGTGGAATGTTTTGATTGAGTCTACATGGTTCTCATTTCCCTGATACAAGCAGATGGTTGGACGTGAGAACCATGTAGACTGACGTTCGAACGGACTCTATGGTTGACGACGTCACAGAGTGCGACTGTGCGACGGTGGTTATCGCGCGTTTGTTTTTTGTTTTTTTTGTTTTTTTGAGAATTATTTATTTGCTGTTTGTTTGTTTTGTTTCTTTTGTTTTGTTTGAAATAAAAATTAGAGAAGCACTTGCGCATCCTGGCTTGGGTTTTCCGGCCAGGGTTAGCAGTGTAGAAATAAAAATAAAAAATAGGAAAAGCTATAACGCACTGGCGCCGAAGTTATCTTCCGGAGCAAGTGCAAGTTTGTTTGGTAGAATTGTTTTTGCTCTTGGCGGTGGCATAAGCTGGTCTGTGACTGGGCGAGATGACGGGGAGTAGTGGGGGGGAGAGTGAGGAGGAAGATATGGAGCACGGGCAGGGCGAGTGGTTGCCGGCCCGGGAGGGACGGGGATCAGTATTAGCGGCTAAGAAGCGGAGGATTCGGAGTGGGAGCAGTGGGGGGAGTGAGGGGGAGAGGCGGGGTGGTAAGGTGGCGCGGCGGGGGGGTGAAATTAGGGAGAGATTTAAGGTGATTTTGCGGTTTAAGGATGGCCAGGATATAAGGAAGGTGAGTCCGGTGGCTTTGTCTCGTGTACTGCATGAGAAGCTAGGGGAAATAGTGTTGGCGAGGGTTCTGGTTGATGGTGCGTTGTTGGTCCAATGCAGGGACGAGAGGCAGAGGGAGAAGGCGATGAAGCTGACGAATGTGTGTAGCACAGTGGTGGGGTTAGCTAAGAAGGTTGGTGAGGAGTCGGTATTGAGAGGGGTAATATATGGTATTCCGGTGGAGGAAGATCTGGAGGAAGTGAAGGAGAGGGTTACGGGGGGCAAGGTGGTAGGCATTAAAAGGTTGAAAGCTAGGAGGGATGGTGAGAAGGTGGATAGCTTGTCAGTGTTGCTGGAATTTAAGGGGAGGGTGCTGCCAGAGAGGGTGAGGGTGGGCTACATGAGCTTTAATGTGAGAGCGTATGTGCCGCCTCCGTTGAGGTGTTATAAGTGTCAGAGGTACGGGCATATTGCGGCGGGGTGCAAGGGTAAACAGAGATGCGGGAGGTGTGGTGGGGATCATGAGTATGGGAACTGTGAGGAGGGGGCGGAGGTGAAGTGTGTTAATTGTGGGGGGGCCCATAGTGTGGCCTATAGTGGGTGTGTAGTGAGGAAGAAGGCGGAGGAGGTGCAGAAGGTGAGGGTGATCAGGGATATTTCATATGCAGAGGCGGTCAAGGTAGTTCAGCAGGAGAGGTCTGGGGCAGTGGAGGATAGGGGGGTGGTGCCTCCTGAGAGGGAGCGGGCTAGAGAGCAGGCCGGGGAGCGGGCTAGGGAGCAGGCCAGGGAGCGGGATATGGAGCAGGCTAGGGAGCAGGTTATGGAGCAGGCAGCGGGGCTGGTCAGGAGCAAGATGGTTGAGGACCAGGTCCTGCTAGTGACCAAGGATAAGTTTGTGTATTTCATGGCGGATATCATTAACTGTGCATTCCAGACGAAGGGGCGGTCAGAAAGGATAGAGATGATAGTGAGGCGTGCTGCCAGGTATCTGGGTATCCAGGGGGTCACGGGGGAGGGTGTGCAGGATGAGCTTAGAAGACAAGAGCAGGTGGGCAAGGACTCATGTTCAGGGAAATAGTCTTGGTAATGATAGTGCTCCAATGGAATGCCAGGAGTCTGCTGGCCAATGGCCAGGAATTTAAGGGGTTTATTCAGGGGTTGGAGAGCCCGCCTGGGGTTATATGTGTGGTGGAGACCTGGCTAAAACCGGAGTTGGATTTTGTGATTCAGGGGTATGTGTGTGTGCGACGGGATAGGGAAGGAGGAGGCAATGGGGGTGGGTGTGCTACATTTATTAGACAGGGGGTCTCCTATAGAGTTGTTGAAATCGGGGTGGGTTTAGAATATGTTGTGGTTGAGGTGTGGATAGGGGGAGGGAGCGTGTGTGTAGTAAACTTCTATAACCCGTGTAGGAGGTTGGAGCTGGGTTCGTTAGAGGCAGTAAAGGGCTTGGGGGGTAGGAGGGTGCTTTGGTGTGGGGACTTTAATGCCCATGGGGTGCTTTGGGGGGGGGGGAGAGGACAGATGGGAATGGGGTGGTTGTGGAGGAGCTAATGGACTCTGTGGGTTTGGTGTGTCTGAATGATGGGACGGGTACTAGGATTGATTATGGGACAGGTAAGGTGTCCAGTTTGGATTTGACGCTAGCTTCGCAGGCCTTAGCAGGTTCCTGTCAATGGGAAGTTTTAGATGAGTCAACGGTGGGGAGTGATCATTTTCCGATCAGGTGTACAGTGGGAAGTGAAGGTGAGGTAGGGGAGGAAGTGCCTTTGGCTAGATGGAACTTTGGGAAGGTGGAGTGGGATGTGTTTAGGGAGTTTAGTGAGGCTAGGCTTAGGGAGGTAGGTATGGAGCAGGAAGTTGGACTAATTAATGAGCAAGTGACGGACGCTATTATAGGGGTGGCAGAGCAGACCATACGGAAGACAGCAGGTGTGAGACGGCGGAAGTTGGTTCCCTGGTGGTCTGCAGAGTGCAGCGAGGCAATCAAGGCTCGAAACAGGGCGTTTAAGGCTTTGCGGTCGGCGCACACGTTCCAACTGCTTGTACAATATAAGAGAAAGCAAGCTGTGGTGCGGCAGACAATTAAAGTAGCGAAGAGGGTGTATTGGAGGTCATTTTGTGGAACCATAGGTAGGACCACTCCGATTGGGGAGGTGTGGGGTATGATACAGAAAATGAGGGGGGTGCGGAAGGAGTGGAGGTACCCTGTATTGGAACAGGGTGGGGTTCTGGCGAGTGAGGATGGTGAGAAGGCAAATCTGCTAGCCAAGGTCCTGGGTGAGGTAGGTAGATATGGGCTGTCGGAGGAGGGGGTGAGGGGCATTCAGGGGACAAGGGAGGAATTTGGTGAGCTGCTGGAAGAAGTGGGTGAGCAGGGAGGGGCTATTAATGCGCCCTTTACGTTGGCGGAGATGAGGAGGGCAATGGGGAAGTCAGGACTTACTTCCCCAGGTAAGGATCAGGTGTGCTATGTCATGCTGAAGCATTTATCTGATGAGGCGTTGGGAGTGGTACTGGGGCTTTATAATAGGGTGTGGCAGGATGGGCAGTTGCCTCAGGAGTGGAAACGGGCAGTTATTATTCCTATTAGGAAGCCAGGCAAAGATCCTTCAGATCCAACTAATTATAGGCCCATTGCGCTGACCTCTCATCTGTGCAAGGTTATGGAGCATATGGTCACTGACAGGCTGACATATTTTTTGGAGGTGAGGGGGCTCAGGGCGACCTACCAGAGTGGGTTCAGGAAAGGGCGGGGGACGATGGACTCGGTGCTGAGCCTGGAGTCGGAGGTGAGGAAAGCCCAGGTGAATAAGGAGGTAGTGGTCTCTGTGTTCGTCGATGTGGAAAAGGCCTATGATCTGATGTGGAGAGAGGGGGTGATGATTAAGCTCAGGAGGCTGGGGGTGTCGGGTAATATGTTCAGCTGGGTGAAGGATTTTTTGTCGGGGCGCTTTATGGAGGTGAGGGTGGGGAGGTGTTTTTCCTCAGGTCAGGAGGTGGGTACCGGTACGCCGCAGGGGAGTGTCATTAGCCCGCTGTTGTTCTCCATCATGATTGATGATGTGTATGCTGACGTTGAACCTAGTGTGGGGAGGTCATTGTTCGCGGATGATGGGGCGCTGTGGAAAAGGGGGAGGAATGTGGGCCATGTGGTGAAGAAGGTGCAGGATACGATACAGCGAGTGGAGCAGTGGGCTTTGCGGTGGGGCTTCAAATTCTCTGTGGGCAAAACAAAGGCGCTTTTCTTTGGGCGGAAGAAAATTGGGGCAGGGGTGAAGCTGGTTTTGTATGGCCAGGAGCTTGAAAGGGTGGAGACATATAAATTTCTGGGGGTGTGGTTTGATACCAGGCTCACGTGGAAGGTGCATATAGAGGCACTGGTTAATAAGTGTAACGGGGTGTTGAATGTGATGAGGTGTTTGGTGGGTATGGAGTGGGGGGCCGACAGGGCTGCACTGCACACTATTTATGTGAGCCTGATCAGGTCTGCATTGGACTACGGGTGTGTTGCGTATGGGTCGGCGTCTAAAACCTTGTTGGGGAGGTTGGATGTGCTCCAAGCTCGAGCTCTCCGGTTGTGCAGTGGGGCCTTTAAGACGACGTCGGTGCCAGCGTTGCAGGTAGAGATGGGGGAAATGCCTCTGGGGCTGCGGAGACTTCAGCTTCTGGTGACGTATTGGGTGGCTGTTCAGGGTCATGAGGGGAGGCATCCAGTGCGGAGAGTTCTTGAGCCCTGCTGGGAACATCAGAGGCAGCGGGTAAACAGTTTTGGATGGGTGGCGGCGCAGAAGGCGGGTGAGTTGGGGTTTGCTCCAGCAGTGGCCTGGCCAGCAGTGCCACCATGGTTTTTGCCTGAGCCAGTGATAGACTTCGGACTGCTGGGATCGGACCGGGATGGCAGTGGGGTCGGTCCTCAGGGTCTGGGGTCATATGTGGGTGGGAATTCTATAGCTACCTGCAGATCTATACGGATGGCTCGAAAGATCCTGAGACTGGTAGGACGGCAGCGGCGATGGTGATCCCAGAGTTTGACATCGAGGAGGGGAGGAGGCTCACGGATGACATATCTGTGTTTGCTTGTGAAATGGTGGCCGTGGTGCTGGCTTTACAGTGGGTGGAGGAGGTGCGGCCTGAGCGGGTGGTGATTGCGTCGGACTCCTGTGCAGCGCTGGATAGCTTGCAGTCTGGGACATCTGAGAGCAGAGAGGATTTGCTGTATGAGATCCTCCAGTCACTATATAGGATACAGCAGATGAGGCTGGTGGTGCGGTTTGTGTGGGTCCCTGCCCATGTGGGGTTGGAGGGGAATGAGAGGGCTGACAGGGCTGCGAAGAGGGCGCTGAGGAGCAGTGGCAGGGTGGAGGTCAAACTGGGGAAAACAGAAGCTAAGGCCATAATTAAACAGCAGGTGAAGAGGAGGTGGCAGGCAGCATGGAATGCAGAACGGAGGGGCCGGGGTCTGTTCAAGAACACACCAGTGGTTGGGACCGTAGTGTATGGGGGTCGGAGTAGGACACAGGAGAGGGTCATCACGAGGCTGAGGTGTGGGCACGCGGGGTTAAATCGTTCACTTTTTCTGGTGGGGAAACATGCAACTGGGCGGTGTGATTACTGTGGAGAGGAGGAAACGGTGGAGCATGTGTTATTGTTGTGCAGGAAGTATGTTGGGGAGAGAGAGGTACTGCAGAGGGCTTTAGGTGGGGTTGGAGTGGGTAGTATTGGTGGGGTGTTGGCTAAGCGCTCAGGGGATCACAGCTGGGATCTATTGCTGGAATTTATGATGGTGACAAACTTGCTCCATAGGATCTGAGGAGTGGAATGTGAGGGGATAAGGGGTGGGGATCTCGTCCACACTCCAGACCAGTGGGTGGCGGTAATGCACCTTTCAGTTGTTTGCCAACCGCCATAAAACCAAAAGAAGAAGAAGAAGAAGAAGAACCATGTAGACTCAAAACATTCCACCCGGGGGTATATGTACTTTAATATGTTTCAATCTGTTATCTGTAATCGGGGTATATTGCCATGGCAACTTACTTTGCACGGCTAACCTGAGGGGTGTACTACGAAGCGAGATTAAGGGAATAGCGAGCTAAATGAAGCTTCAACCCTGGGTTTTCTGTATCACAAAGCCGACTCTTTTAATCGGGGTACATTTCCACGGCAATTTACTCTGCACGGCTAACCTGCTCCGGGGCAGGTTATGTTCAGGTTACAGATTGAAATATATAAAAGAACCGCCCTTGGACCAATCAACTCCTTGGCTTTGGAAAAAGGTGTCTCCATTTCAAAGAATCTCGTAGAGATATGCGAATAGTGAGGAAGTCTCTTCACACGGCGAGATTGAGTTCCGGAACATGCTTTAGTGACCGACAAAATCCATTGTCTTTCCCTGAGTTTATGAATAAACTTTGGTGTGATTGCTTCAACATTTTAAACATGCTGTATCAGGTTTCAAGCTTAGGTGCTCTAGAATGTAGTACAGTAGTCACATTATACATAAACTGTATGACAATGTAACGAGTGGTAAGGTAATTATAAGCTAGTAACTAACAAATGTTACCTAAGCCTACAAGATGAGCATTTAAATTATTTTTTTGCAAAAGCTCTTCCCTGGCATTGTTGGAGGCAATGCTGTTGCTTTTTGCTCTTATGATTTTCATGTTCGTCATATCGGTTCATTCTGTTCATATCAGTCTTTTTTTCCACAGGAGAGAAATACGCTACTCTAGTACAGCCCATGCTGCACCACTCGTTGTTGCAGACACCGCCCCTTTTATGGTAACACGCACAGAGCTTGATTTAATAAAGCCCATGTTCACTAAGCAAGTTGATAACCACGTTCGTAGTACTGGTTATGCCAGATCACAGTGTTTAGGCTTTCTGAAGCCAGCTAACAAGAAACCCTGGCTATGTTAAGCTTCCTTCATAGTTACTTGGGGGTAGTAATCCAGATTCAGAGTTGAGATAAGAGCGCGCAAATGGGACTTACTCCCGAAATTCCGCGTAATTTAAGCTATTTGTGATTCAGACATTTGACTTATCCGCAGTTTTACGCGTCTCTGCAGTATATACGCGGCATTACGCGCGCGGGATGGAGATTTGTTGAAAATGAGGTCGTGCAACATAGGCGTATCCAGAGTTTTCACTTAATATTTTTTTTCTACGATGCAGGATTTTACAAAGGCAAATGCAGTTATTAAAGGCAATGTCACTGACATGTTGAAAATGTATACCCCACACACATTTTTTTTTGTAGAAAGCTGGTAACCCTTGGGCAGGTACAAGAAACAGGTCATTAGATTAGAATATCATGCCCTGTACCACCCACATTTTGAGAAACGCACCCTCGTAGCGCAAGTTAGAATACGGCGTATCTCATCGCACGTTAAATCCGCACAGGAGAGGCACTTAAGCACATGACTTGGCCATCTCTGAATCTTGCCATTATTTCGCTGGATAACTAGCTTTTTAAAAAAAACTTTAATCCATGTCCCCCCATAGAAAACCACAACAAAAGTGGGCAGGAAGGCGCCTGTGCAAAAATGGCGGTTTGCAGCTTTAAGCCGATCTGAACTTGAGTGAAGACTGAGTTTTCCTCAACAGCTACATGAAGGCTGATGTTGAGGAGATCACTAATGCCGAACTGTTGAGTCACACTGACAACAAGCAGTTGGCTCAGAAAATCAAAACGGCTCTGGACCGAAAGTACATCTGGTACGATTGGATCGTCGCGGTCATACCAAACGAGGAAAAAGGACACATTTTCGAGAACTACATTATGGTCCGCGTGGCGACAGTCACTGTCGCTGTGGCCCATTCCGAGAGGGGATCCCCTGCCGTCGCAGAATCTGTAGTGAGTGCCAAATGCAAAGGGATGGAAGTTGCCTGTCGCAAACCCAAGCAACTCTTTCTATGTGATTTACGTCCGTGGATCTCCTTAGAGTATTATACAGCTGCACTGCATGCGTCAGAGACAAGTAAAATATCAGAGGCACCAGAGCCACTCTACAGGTGAGACTCTTCTTTTATCTAACTCCTTCTGTTACTATACACTGTCTAAGCGTACACAAGATTAGGAACACCGGCTTTTCTACATGTAAAGCCAGCATGCATAGTCTACTGTACATGTAAAGCCAGCACACATAGTCTACTGTACATGTAAAGCCAGCACACATAGTCTACTGTACATGTAAAGCCAGCATGCATAGTCTACTGTACATGTAAAGCCAGCACACATAGTCTACTGTACATGTAAAGCCAGCACACATAGTCTACTGTACATGTAAAGCCAGCACGCATAGTCTACTGTACATGTAAAGCCAGCACATAGTCTACTGTACATGTAAAGCCAGCACGCATAGTCTACTGTACATGTAAAGCCAGCACGCATAGTCTACTGTACATGTAAAGCCAGCATGCATAGTCTACTGTACGTAAATTAAATGATTTGCTTGACCTCCCTCACTCTACACCAACACACCTTTCCCTCACTCTACACCTACACACCTTTCCTTATCATTGTGAAGCACATTGCACTAACATTTTGAATGTAATGTACTATCAAAGTAAAGCTTGATCAATCGATTGATTGATTTACACTTTTATTATTTTCAATACAGAAAGAAGTGTGATTATCCTGGAAGAATTTCCACAAATTGGGGCTCGATCTCCCTCTATGTGAAGAGTACAGAACAGGTGAAGTTGTCGGACCCAACGCATCCGTTCACGTTCCCCATCTGTGAGAACTCTGGCACCCCCATACAGATACTGGACACTTCAAGGTTTGTAGCTTCACGTCATATTTATGCGACCAAAATGTTTGTGTACTTCTTGAAAAGTGTGCTGCAGAATGTACTCAGCGAAATCCCGGAAGTAAGTGTATCATACGGGGGTTTAAAGTATACTATATTTAGAGAAAGTTTTGCCAACTTAACGATTTTTTCGCCCTGTCTGCTCAACAAGCCTACCTAATAGTATGGAAGGGGGCTGATGTGGACACAGCCCTGGTATTAGGTTTTAGGCTATCAAAAAATCTCACCTGGGCCATGACCGAATACGACCCCTACACCCTTTTGAGGGCACATATTTGAGTCCACTTCGTCAAAAAGCTTTCGAGTGGGCGATTTTTTTCTCACAAATGGGGGCACTTAAAATACCAAGATAAAACCATTATTTCCATTTTTTTGGGGGGGGGAATTCAGGAGCACACTCATCCGACAATTTCAGAAGAAATATTACAAACTAATTCACTAGTTTGGAAAGAGTTTTGCATCGTGGACAGGGGACAGGGGTCGTGTTCGGTCACGGCCCAGGTCTTACAAAAACCAACCAAAATCAGGACTCTGTACAAGCAAGGGTCCTCCCCATCGGCACACGCCCGTGCATGTCTGGTGCAAGCGTCGTTTGGTGGGAGGGGCTTAGGAGAGAGATAGGAGGGAGGAGAAAAGTAAAATTCTTATTGGTTCTTGGTTTCCTTCGGACTTGCCTACAACAGCTTTAAATGTTCCTTACTTGCTGCTAGACCCCTGTGCTCCTCCAGCTCATTTGGGCTCGTCTTTATTGAAGTGACCCACATATCCTTTTCCATTGCTGTTTGTCTGCATTGAGAAGCACCGGGCGACCTTCCGTTTTACTGGCTGAGGTGCGCCTAGGTCTCCTTTTAATTCACTACAGGGGTTGACTCTACATCCATTATAAGACGGCTAAGTCAACGATGCCATAGCTTTTTTTAATTTTTATTAATGGGACCAGCTCAGATCGTTGCTATGGGACAGGGGTTTTTGCTGTTACTCACCACTTATGATTACACACCTCACCTGGTTTCTTTGGCCAAAGTAGTTGTTGTATTTAAGGTGAAAACCAAAATTGGTAGACCCTGTGACTCTCCAGGACCAGGGTTTTCTACCCCTGCAATGGGAGATTACACTGAAAACAGATGCTAGCAGTTGGGCAATGAAGAGCCAAGGTGCTGTAGATATTATTAAAACCATTTGATTAAATACATTTGTAGCTAGCTCACTGTACTAAGAGCTGGAAACAAGCCGATACGAGTTTGTGTCTGTGCGGATACGAGTTTGTGTCTGTGTAGATGTGACAGTTTGTTTTCAGATATTCAGTGTCAGCTCCATTCTCCATTCATTGAGTCCTTGAATCTGGGCCAAGTTTTAGAAACACATGCTTACTCATACAGCAACGTAGGGAACACGAGAAAGGACTTTATTTCTGGACTTTATTTGGACTTATTTGTTCTTAACCTTTGTTTCCTGGGCCTAGGTTTGTGTGCGAGTGCCCGGACGGTTACTATGGAGAGCGCTGTGAGAACGACCTAGCGGTTGACAAGACGAAGATCCGTGTGGGCGTGGACATGCCTCAGCCTGTCACAGATCTCACCTCTATGGATGGAAAGCTCACAAAGATTCTCAAGGCATTACAGCACAATGCTCCAGGTCATTAAGATTGGAAACCCAGCAAATTAAAATATATATATATATATATACGCAATGCCCTCCACTATTATTGGCACACCTGGTAAAAATGAGTAAAAAGGGTTATAAAGATTTCACCATTGGTGAATTAGCTTAATCTCACACTGAAGAAATGAGAAAAATCCAACCTTTAATTGAAGTAAAAAAAAAAAACCCTCAAGAAATAATTTTTAACAAAACCACATGTACCACAATTATTGGCACCCCTGCATTTATGTATTGAATAAAGTAATCATTTTTAATATTTGGTCGCATATCCTTTGCATGCCATGACTTCCTGATGTCTGTGACCCAACAATATCGAAAGACTCTATCTTATTTTCTGTTACTCTTAGAAGTGATACTATAACGTCTCTGCATTTGAATGGATCTCTATGGGAATTGGTGGGTGAGACTAGATTTAGCTGTAAATTACACCAGAACAGTATGGAACACATGGTCGGCTAAATGGCTCCAAGTCATCAAGGGTCTGAGGCATCAAACAAGTTCAATATAAAAATGAGTCAGGAGAAACAACCCTTAAAGTGATCCATCCGTATCTACTGCATATCTGGCAGCAGAGTGATGGTTTGAGGCTTGTTTGATACCTCAGAATACAGAGTTGCAGAATAAGGAGTCTGTGGACAATTACGGTAGATTTGAAAACAAACTTTAAACCTCAAATAATTTAATTTAAAAATAACAGAAATGCACAACTTATGGCATAAACATGAAAATACTTTGTTTGACATTGACTTTTTTTTCTGACCGGAAAATGGAAATAGCCGTATTCTCTCTCTATGGTTACAGGGCCCATTTTGTGATTGGACAAGAACTTCCAAACACTCACAGGGTCAAGTCCCAGTTTCTTATTAGTCTATGATACATCATATGGAGATTTATGCCACAGTTTATAACAGCCCCTGGTTATGTATTCATGAGGCAAGCTTGTAATGAGTGTGTGTACGCACAGTGTGCGTTCTCTGACACCTCGTTAGCATTACTAGTTTTAAATGCATAACCAGTGTCAATCACTGGTTACTGTGTCAGCTATAGGTTTAATTGACCCCATACAAAAGGGAACTTGTTCTGGGCAGAAAGGATGTCCATCTTGCACATCTCAGGAATCTTCTTTTTCTTGATACCTAGAGAGTGCCAAAAAGATAAATGAGTACACATGCCCACACCTCCATGTTTCTCTTGGGTTTATCGATGTTTTTGATTGATGCTTATAGAAGTGTGATGACCAGCTGGCTTTAAGAGGGCAGGCATTTGGGCATCACAGATTAATGCCAGGAAATGTAATTTTAAGCAACTCCTAAAGGCTGCTTGAACAGTCTCATTAAGTTTCCAGCAGAGGCGGAGATCGACAGCGCAGGCAGCGCAGCTGCACTGGGGCCTGTGGTCTGAGACGGCCTGTGTCACCATCACAAAGAGCGTGCCTGTGTCACCATCACAAAGAGCAGGCCTGTGTCACCATCACAAAGAGCGGGCCTGTGTCACCATCACAAAGAGCGGGCCTGTGGTCTGAGACGGCCTGTGTCACCATCACAAAGAGCAGGCCCTACGTCAATCAGTCCGTTTTTGCACAGGCCCTTAAATTTGAGACACTCATCAAGCATCAGAGAAAAGGTACTTGTGTGTTTCAAGCACAGAGCTCTTATCAAGAGTCATGTTTTATATATCCTTAAATAAGCAAGCTCATCTCTATCATGGTCACTATGGTTACCGTAGTCCCATCATGTCAAACTTAGACTATATTCCTATTGTACAGATCATGTTTTACAATCTCAATTAAATCATTTGTAGTAATTTCTTTGGCATTAGTGCCATTTTCTGATATGCAAAGATTGCCGGGAAATGTCTACACATGTTGTTGTCCAATGTGAAGTGCAGGGGCGCTGTATGGGGGGGGGAAAGGTTAGGATGATTCTAGGGGCCCAAAAAATTTAAAACATTAGGTACATTTTTTCAATATTAAATTATTAACCTATCATCATTAATATATTATTTTATTTACAATGTACTAACAAAACTAACGGTTTTCTTTTCTGCAAAAAGTAAACATCCAGAGAGCCTATTCTTTTTTTTATTTTTAAAATTTCTTTTAAATCAATGTGATGATGCAGAATTACGTAACCGTTAGCTAGTTTCAACATTTAGACCACAAACCCCAAACGTAAAGGTGGCAAGTAATCTGAAAGTTCTGTATACTTCACTGAAAATGAATAAAAAGTGTCTGTAAACACGATCACCTCCGTGCGCTTGTGCGCGCTAGTGTGCGTAATCAATCTTGTCTTTAGTTTTGTACACACAACTCTTACCTGCACACAACTGCAGAAAGGCTTGTCATATGCAAGTACACACACTTTAATGCTTGGTGTGCAGTGGACACGTTACATGCGTGTTCTGGTGTGTGCAGCATACATTACCTGCAGTGTATACATGTGTAGAAGACAGTCTGGCCTTCATCTGCAGACCTCATCTGTCTGGTGTGATAAACCATCCCTTCTTTATTACAGCGAGAGCAGCGCTTGTCAATCTGGAGAAGAGGATTTGAGGGGTGGCACATGGAATGCATGGAACACATTTAAGAACATCATTTTCCACCTAAAACATATTAACTTGTAAAGTGAAGGTCATAAAATATGACTGGTTTACTAAACTGTATATAAAAATTTACAAACTGGAACAAATAGGCCAATAAGTCCATCTAGGCCAGAGGTGGGCAAAGAGGGTTGTATCGGTTTTTGGTTCATGCCAATTTCTGGCCTTCGTTACTTAATTAGCCCTAACATTGACACTGTCTGACATTTTAACCACATGAATGACAGCCAAAGAGTGTTATATAAAAAATGCTTTACTGAAATCTACAAGTGGAACCAGTGTTGGAGTATACAGCTAGTTAGCTCATTTAGCCAGGATAAGTGGTGCATACACACTGGCCCTCCAGGACCGGAATTGCCCACCCCTCTTCTAGGCTGTCTTTTTGGCATCAGTCAAAACTACGACACGGAGTGAAAGCTGGTCTTGAGGACACCACCCACCCCACCTGCATGACCTGGCAATGTAACCTTCCTGATGCATGTTGCCTTGTTTAGTTTGTGACAGCAACTCACCACTGGTCCCTTTAGTTCTGACTCATCGGTTTCCTTGGCAATAGAGGATGATTCCACAGGATTAAAGACCACGGAAGAGGTGATCACATGGCCTGCAAATTCTTTTTTTTCCCCCACAGGTTAAAGAGATGTCATGAGTAAAAAGGTTCTCCATTATTTCGAGTGTTCACTCAACCGTACTGCACAAACAAGTTTTTAAAAAAATACATCCAATGTATCCTACTGCTCAGCTATGCCATACTCACCGCGGACAGAGACAATGTAGTTACAACGGACACAAGTGACAGTGTCCTTCAACCCCGGTAGAGGTAGAACACTCCCGCATTCCACGCAGAAATTAGGATCTCCACTGAAGCACGACATTACTGACAAGCAGAAGAGATGTTTCAACAAAAATACACGACGATAACATACAGTAGCTATCTTGGTTTACTAACATTAGCTGACTGATTGACATATCCAGCCACCACACAGCAACGTGTAATACAAAAGCAAAATGGTAATTATAGTCATTTTTATCTGGCTAGACACTTACCGATATATTTGGACTCGTTTCGACTAAGAAATAAACCTAACCGATCTCAGTTTGTAGAAGTTGAGAGAAAGCGTGTTATTGACCAATGCTAACACACGTGTTTCACGTTCAAGATTAACGACACCTGAAGTTTCCAGACCCCCTCAGTGTGTAATAATATATATACTTACTCGGTAAAATAAATATAAATAAACAAACATTATGCAGAATGTTACATGTTTTACAACAAGCACTGCGTCAATTGCATGGATAAACCTGACAATCGTCACCACCGAGGGAGAGAGGTCGTGTTTTCTGAATTCTGATTGGTTCCGTGCATTTTTATAGTCGCCTTTTTCAGGGGTCCTTCTTCTCTAACTGACGCACGAATTGATGACGAAATCAAAGGGGGAAAAAAATCTCAACAAAATTAACCTCCGCTTGTCAACTGCGATAGCTAATACTGAAATACATAAGGTAAAAAAACATTTAAATAGTCCACAAAATATTTGAACAAACCGGTTTCTTTTGTATCACTAGAAAGCGTGACTGGTCATCTTGCATTTGCCGCAATGCCGTAACTCGCTTGTCTGCGTGTGCAACTGGCCTTTGTGAAGCTGGCTAACGCTAAGCTAGCTACTTGAGCTGACTTAAATACTTCTGCAGCTTCAGGAATGCAGCAATGGTGTCATTGTGTTCCGTATCTCCACGAGCAGTTAGCTGACGTCTTACTCGATTGCATCTGACGCTACTGCATTTGGTTAAACAGTATGTCATAAATACCCGTACGTTACATGACATTACTGAACTGTGTGTTCCTAATACGATGTTATTTAAACTCGGTGGAAAGATACATGGGTGGCTTTCATGTTCGCGTGTCCAAGAGCTGTCCATAACTTCGATGTTCGCATTGGAATATGTGTTATATCGGGCGGTCGAACTATAAATATTGGCTCCCATGTTATCAATCATTATGAAAGTGGATTGTTGTTACGTGTCAGTTGTGACAGTCGGTGCTAAACCTTTATTTAGCCAATATGCGATGTTCCGAAACACATCCACAGACGTTGCTAGACATAGACATTCCAAGTTCTGTATAGCGAGCAATGCACTTTTTCAACACCGATCCCACAAGTCCTGAATTAATTTCATATTTTTAAAAATGTTGTTGCTAAGTATAATAAGTATGGATTTTATGAGCCATGAATAGTTGTTCTGGGCTGAAAAGTTAGGATTTTATCATCACTGTAGTTATAACCAAATACAACTAATCATGGGTAAAACGTGATAATTTAAATATTTTGAAATATGAGATTATATACATGCATACTACTTTCATCCCTCTACTCAAAAGTGGACTGATTTGACAGTAAATTGAGCTCTCCCAAACCAGTGAAGTATTTACGGTGGAGGGTGTGGCGTGTGGCGTGTGTGAGTTTCAGGATGACTGAGAATGACGTGGAGAACGAGCTCTTGGACTACGAGGAGGACGAGGTCGATGGAGGAGGAGTCGGCGACGAACTCGGAGGCATCAGCGGGGACGCTTTGACTCACAGGAAGGAAGGAGTCAAAGGCTCGTACGTCTCCATCCACTCGTCGGGCTTCAGGGACTTCCTGCTGAAGCCGGAGCTTCTCAGAGCCATCGTAGACTGCGGGTTCGAGCATCCGTCAGAGGGTGAGACGACTTCCATCATGCATCCCGCATCGGACACGCTAATCCTGGATCAGCTTTCACCTTGTACACAAAGAAGGGGTGGGGCTTAAGACTAGGAATGGGTGGGGCTGACCTTGGACCAGGATGTGTCTCCTCTCTGTGCATATCGCAATTGGTCAGTTTCAGGGAGAAAAGGGGACTCTTGCTTTTTGTCATTGGCTAGCGAATGCACGCAGTGGTAATGATAAAATCTTGTTACTAACCTGTAGAGCATTGCATGATGGGTTTGAAATGGCATCCATGGGTGATAGTATTTCACTGAATAACCATCTGATCAAACGATTACCTGCTATCCCCCATGATCCATAGTGTTGCTTTGAATGGCAGCTGTAAAGAAACTAGGGTTGATTGATTGATTGATTGATTGATTGACTGGTGTGACTCTTTCCCCTCCTCTCTCAGTTCAGCATGAGTGTATCCCTCAGGCCATCCTGGGCATGGACGTGCTGTGTCAGGCCAAGTCAGGCATGGGCAAGACGGCCGTGTTTGTACTGGCCACGCTCCAGCAGCTGGAGCCCGTCACTGGACAGGTCAGATTCTCTCTCCCTCTTTTTCTCTGTCTCTCTCCCCTCACTTGTTCAGCACCCCTCGTCTTCTCTTAAGTCCATAATGTAAAATATATAATTAAAAGTCGGCTTTTCTGGAATGTTTTTTTCAAAAGTCCGTGTTCTCGAACTCTGTTGTTTTCAATTACCAGTTTACATCGGCATTAGAATGTTCAGTTAAGAACATTCTAATCACATATTTGCGATCTTACACCTTATATGTGTGCCTATGTATACAATAGAGGTACGGTTATGTAACATGCTGATTTCTCCCTGTGGTTCTTAGGTGTCAGTGTTGGTGATGTGTCACACCCGAGAGCTGGCCTTTCAGATCAGCAAGGAGTACGAGAGATTTTCCAAGTACATGCCAGCCGTCAAGGTAGCCTGTCACTAAACCCCACCTCCACACGCAGCCAGGCCCAAATTACTGACCCCCTTCTAAACTACACTGCCTCTAAACCCCGCCCCCACACGCAGCCAGGCCCAAATTACTGTCCCCCTTCTAAACTACACTGCCTCTAAACCCCGCCTCCACATGCAGCAAGGGCCCAATTACTGACGCCCTTCTGAAATCCCCTGCCTCTAAACCCCGCCTTCACCAAGCCAAGACCCAGTCACTCTCCCCCTGTGACTCTCCTGCTGTCTGTCTGTGTGTCCAGGTGGGCGTGTTCTTCGGGGGCCTGTCCATCAAGAAGGATGAAGAGGTGCTGAAGAGGGAGAGTCCTCATGTGGTGGTGGGGACGCCCGGGCGGATCCTCGCCCTGTCCCGAAACAAGACCCTAAACCTGCGTCACATCAAGCACTTCATCCTGGACGAGTGTGACAAGATGCTGGAGCAGCTGGGTGAGGAGCAGGGGCCGGAGATCTGGCCGTTCACCGATCGGTCAGCTCTTAAGTGGGTTTAGTACTTTGGTGTGGAGGAATGCCGCTGTGCCACACTAAGGATTCAAACTGTTCCTCCCTCCCTCCCTCTCTCTCCCCCCCTCCCTCTCTCTCCACACCCCCCCCCCCCCCCTCAGACATGCGTGGGGATGTGCAGGAGATTTTCCGCATGACGCCGCACGAAAAGCAGGTCATGATGTTCAGCGCCACCCTGAGCAGGGAGATCCGCCCTGTCTGCCGAAAGTTCATGCAAGATGTAATTACACCCCTCCCTCTCCCCCCACCCCCCTCCCCTTCTCCCACGCGGGAGTCCAGCCGGCTCGGTGATAAACGCGTTCCCCCGATACGTCCGCACCGCAGCGGCGGGGTTTTGGGCCGGGTCAGCTGCCACACACTGACCAATGGGGCGGCAGACGCACACGGGGAGTACGGGGGTTGGGCCTCAAAGCCCTGCCAGCACCCGGGGAGTTTAACTCGCCTTCAAACACAAACCGGTTGCAGCAAACGCAGATGTGCACTGGGGAACCACAGCCTAGCAGCGGCCTGACTACAATAGCGCCAAAACTCAAGACCCACATTGTTTTGGCTCAATTTGGTCCGGTGCCTCAGTTGTATTTCGCAAAAGCCCAAAGCAAGCGAACCCTGATGTAGTTGCGGTGTGCTGAGATGTTGGCCGCATATCGTTCAGTAAATTGGAGAGCTTGGAGAGAGTGAAAACCTTTTGTTTTTCTTTTTTTTCTTTTTTGCACCCAAAACCAAAAACCTAACACAGGGCAAGCGGCTTTCTCGTTTCGCTGGCGCATTTACCGCCATCCTACCAACTGCCGTTCTTAGTCCGTTAGCTCAGCCGGATTTACGGGAACGGATTGTTGGTTTAAAATCCGGATGGGTGACCACTAGAATTGGTGTCTCACAGACAAGCAGTATTGGCTGCTCTCTCGCCCTGAGCGGCCTATGTGAATAGAGTGGTAACGGCGGGATAATCACAGTTACGTCTGCCGCCATGGAAGGAGAGGGAGGGAGGGAGGGAGGGTTTTCATAAACCAATCAGCACGAAGGAGAGAAACGCATCATTTAAAGAGGGAGAGGGGAATTGGTACCTGTTGCTGGGGGCAACAAAATAAACTGGCGACAGGTTGAAATCATTCACCCCCTAACCCCGCCCCCCCCCCCAACCAAGCTTTGTGACCTCATGACTAAGAGCCCCCCCCCCCATTACCCAGAGAAAGAGAGAGAAAGAGAGAGAGAGAGAGATGGCGATCGTCTGCGCGGTCTGAGAGACGGAAGGAGTCAGGAATGGCAGGGAGGAATGAGCTGCGGAAGACTGGAGCGGGAGGGTCGAGATAAACTGAGAGAGAGTGATAGATGGAGGAGAGGAACGCGCGTGTTTAGACAGACAGAAACATCATGCATGCCATGGTTCAAACAAGTCCTGCGCCCTGTAACCCATGACAACAAATATCACGGCCCAGAGTTGAGTAAGAGAGTAAAGTCCGGCTGGTGGAATCTAACACAGTAAAGTGTAGAATGAAGTTGTCAAACAGTCACAAAACTGAGACGTGCTGTGAGATAAAAATGCAACGCAATAGTACCTCCCCCTACCCCCAATCCATACGTTAAGCCTCGGATCAAAAGAACGTTCTGGAAGTATTCCTGAGATTGACACATGCTGACACCAAAACACAAAGCTAATTATTTCATTATTTATATGATAAAAAAAACTCTTGACACTCACCTACTAAATTCTGTTTACACACACCCACATACAAACGTGTAAATATGCATGCATGTACACACTGACACATGTACACACACACAGATAGACATGCAAACACGCAAGCATATACACACGCACAGGTACGCACGCTCACACGGACAAACAAGTAAACACGCATGCATGTACACACTGACACATGTACACGCACAGATAGACATGCAAACACACATGCATGTACACACTGAAATGTACATACACAAACACACACACACAAATGCACACATGCATTGCAACGTATATTGACCTCAAGAAAGACAGCCAGAACACACGGACAATCAGACACTGTCTCAGGACAGCGAGAGTGAGTGAGTGACTGACAGACTGACTGACGGACAGAACCGGCAGCCAGTCAGAGGCCAGATGAAGAGAAGGAAGTGGGCACCGATTGGTTGCATTACAAACCGCTCCCTCCCCCTTTCAGCAACACTGACCTCCAGCACTGCCCGAAGGCTACACAGCCCGAGTACTGATCTGAGATCAGTGTGTTGAACGGGGGGAGGACGGATGCAGCGGAGAGTTTTGGAATCCAGCCACTAACCAGAATGTCAGAGATAAAACAGCGAGCAGAAGTGTGTGACATGCAGGGAGGAATTTCAGGTAGCCTCAGGTGTGTGAGCCAATGGGAGAGCAGACGCAGAGAGTGGGGGGGTTCGGGGGAGCCACTTGCTGGACTACTGCAGACAGCTGAAAAATCATGGACCTTTTTTGACTTATCATTTTACAGTAAGGTAAGTCTAACGGCCCTTATTTAGCAATGAGTTCTGAACATGGTTTCGGACACTGGGCCTGTCTGACCCTGATGAACATCTCATACGTCTTATGAGTTTTCAAAGGCATGGTGCTGTTCCCTAAAAAAACGTACCAGCAGCCCCCGTTGATCGATCGATGTGGCGCCCCCACAAGGCCGTCTGCGGAGCTGCACAGGAAGTGTCCTCCTCTGCCTCACGTCTGTGCGAGCGCGCAGTGAGAGGAAACGGTGGCTGAGGACAGCGCATGTATGTGTGCGCTCCCCCGAATGGCCAGGGGAAACGGGAGCATGATTGGGCATTCCAGGTGAGGCAGAAAAGGGGGGAAAGGGAACAGACATTCCCATTGAACAAACACTTTTTACACATTGCTAAGTAAGGTAGCATAGGAACAGTCTGAGCTGTGTGTGTGTGTGTTTCTGTGTGTGTGTGGGCTTGTGCGTGCACGGGTTTGTGTCTGTGTGTGCATGTATGCGTGTGTGCATGCATGCATGTGTATAAAATCTGCATCAAATACATATTTGAAATACTTTAACTCTTTCAGTTATGTCATAAGTGTAAACACAAAAGAATAGCTAAAGCTTACAATGATAATGAGATGACAATGGGACAGAATTTAGTTTTGTATGTTGGTTAAAATCTTTCTTTTAAAATGACCAGTAATCCGGTGATATGCCGGTTTCTAAAGAGTTAAAGCATTTCAAATAAGTGTTTAGCCTGTATTGTGGGTGCTTTTCTGTGTGTGTGTAAGTGTGCCTGTGTATTATGTGTGTGTGTGTGTATGTGTGTGTGTGTGTCTGTGGTGCATGTTTGTGTATTGTTATACTCTGTATGTATGTGCATGCGTTGCTTTGTGTGCGTGCGCTGTTGTGGGTGGGGAGGGTGTGTGTCTAACCCCCATCCTTCTCTCCTTCTCCTTTCTTCCTCTTTACCCTCTTTTCCTGCTCTTTCACTCCTCCCTCTTTCATCCTCCATCCCTCGCTTCCCCTCCACCCACTATCACTCCTTAATCATCACATATTTCCTCTCTATCCCACAATTCCACACAACCCCCATACCACGCCTCCCCTGCCCCCCACCCCAAATCTTACTCCTCCTCTCCTTTCGGCCCCCACCCACCTCAACCTGCCCTCATACCCCGCCCACCCCCCCCCCTCCCCATCCCCATCCTGCCGCAGCCAATGGAAATCTTTGTGGATGATGAGACCAAACTGACTCTGCATGGGCTGCAGCAGTACTATGTCAAGCTCAAGGACAACGAGAAGAACAGGAAGCTCTTTGATCTGCTGGACGTGCTGGAGTTCAACCAGGTACCATAGAGTCATTCAGCCATATACTGGAGTTCAACCAGGTACCATAGAGTCATTCAGCCATATGCTGGAGTTCAACCAGGTACCATAGAGTCATTCAGCCATATGCTGGAGTTCAACCAGGTACCATAGAGTCATTCAGCCATATGCTGGAGTTCAACCAGGTACCATAGAGTCATTCAGCCATATGCTGGAGTTCAACCAGGTACCATAGAGACATTCAGCCATATGCTGGAGTTCAACCAGGTACCATAGAGTCATTCAGCCATATGCTGGAGTTCAACCAGGTACCATAGAGACATTCAGCCAAATGCTGGACTTCAATCAGGTACCATAGAGACATTGATAAATATTCTGCAGTTCAACCAGGTACCATAGAGTCATAATGATCTGAGTGATGATAATGTGTTGGCAGGTGGTGATCTTTGTGAAGTCGGTGCAGCGCTGTGTTGCTCTGGCCCAGCTGCTGGTGGAGCAGAACTTTCCTGCCATCGCCATCCACAGAGGCATGCCCCAGGAAGAGAGGTACGTGCGTGCGTGTGCATTTCTGCGTGTGAGTGTGTGTGCGAGCGTGCGCGTGTCAGCGTGCGTGTGCATTTCTGCGTGTGAGTGTGTGTGCGCTCGTGTGTGTGCGAGCGTGCGCGTGTCAGCGTGCGCGCGTGTGTGTGCGCGCGTGTGTGTGTGCGAGTGCGCGTGTGTGTGTGTGCGAGCGTGCACGTGTGTGTGCATTCCTGCGTGCGTGTGTCAGCGTGCGCGCATGTGTGTGTGCATTCCTGCGTGCGTGTGTCAGCGTGCGTGTGTGTGTGTGTGAGTGCCTCTGTAAGACTTGTTTTCAGATGGATTCATCCTGTTGCTGTTGTTTAGATCATCAGTAGAGCTGCTCTGTGTGTTTACTCCCTCCTGAATGTGTAAATACTGGCTCGGGTGTGTTCAGCAGTCTGGATTTGGCACTAAAGACGGATTAGTGTGCCTCTTGTGTAGTTTTGGTTCGTCTGATTTATTGTTTTATACAGTATGCCTGTATTCAGCCAAACTGTTTTTCACATCTTGGGTTTGTTTTCCAGCAGTTGAGTGAGTTTGCGCTTATCCCCATTTGTGCTGTCATTAGAGTTTGTGCTCTTTGATGCATTTATGAGGGCTGTCTGTGTTAAGGAGAGTTACTGAGGTGTGAATACATTGCTGTCTGTGTTAAGGAGAGTTACTGAAGTGTGAATACATTATTAGTCTGTGTTAAGGAGAGTTACTGAGGTGTGAATACATTATTAGTCTGCGTTAAGGAGAGTTACTGAGGTGTGAATACATTATTAGTCTGCGTTAAGGAGAGTTACTGAGGTGTGAATACATTATTAGTCTGCGTTAAGGAGAGTTACTGAGGTGTGAATACATTATTAGTCTGCGTTAAGGAGAGTTACTGAAGTGTTAATACATTATTAGTCTGTGTTAAGGAGAGTTACTGAAGTGTGAATACATTATTAGTCTGCGTTAAGGAGAGTTACTGAAGTGTGAATACATTGTTGTCTGCGTTAAGGAGAGTTACTGAAGTGTGAATACATTATTAGTCTGCGTTAAGGAGAGTTACTGAAGTGTGAATACATTGTTGTCTGCGTTAAGGAGAGTTACTGAAGTGTGAATACATTATTAGTCTGTGTTTAGGAGAGTTACTGAAGTGTGAATACATTATTAGTCTGTGTTAAGGAGAGTTACTGAAGCGTGAATACATTATTAGTCTGCGTTAAGGAGAGTTACTGAAGTGTGAATACATTATTAGTCTGCGTTAAGGAGAGTTACTGAAGTGTGAATACATTATTAGTCTGCGTTAAGGAGAGTTACTGAAGTGTGAATACATTATTAGTCTGCGTTAAGGAGAGTTACTGAAGTGTGAATACATTATTAGTCTGCGTTAAGGAGAGTTACTGAAGTGTGAATACATTATTAGTCTGCGTTAAGGAGAGTTACTGAAGTGTGAATACATTATTAGTCTGCGTTAAGGAGAGTTACTGAAGTGTGAATACATTATTAGTCTGCGTTAAGGAGAGTTACTGAAGTGTGAATACATTATTAGTCTGCGTTAAGGAGAGTTACTGAAGTGTGAATACATTATTAGTCTGCGTTAAGGAGAGTTACTGAAGTGTGAATACATTATTAGTCTGCGTTAAGGAGAGTTACTGAAGTGTGAATACATTGCTGTCCGTGTTAAGGAGAGTTACTGAAGTGTGAATACATTATTAGTCTGCGTTAAGGAGAGTTACTGAAGTGTGAATACATTATTAGTCTGTGTTAAGGAGAGTTACTGAAGTGTGAATACATTATTAGTCTGTGTTTAGGAGAGTTACTGAAGTGTGAATACATTATTGTCTGCGTTAAGGAGAGTTACTGAAGTGTGAATACATTGCTGTCTGTGTTAAGGAGAGTTACTGAAGTGTGAATACATTATTAGTCTGTGTTAAGGAGAGTTACTGAAGTGTGAATACATTATTAGTCTGTGTTAAGGAGAGTTACTGAGGTGTGAATACATTATTAGTCTGTGTTAAGGAGAGTTACTGAGGTATGAATACATTATTAGTCTGTGTTAAGGAGAGTTACTGAGGTATGAATACATTATTAGTCTGTTAAGGAGAGTTACTGAGGTGTGAATACATTATTAGTCTGTGTTAAGGAGAGTTACTGAAGTGTGAATACATTATTAGTCTGTGTTAAGGAGTTACTGAAGTGTTAATACATTATTAGTCTGTGTTTAGGAGAGTTACTGAAGTGTGAATACATTGCTGTCCGTGTTAAGGAGAGTTACTGAGGTGTGAATACATTATTAGTCTGTGTTAAGGAGAGTTACTGAAGTGTGAATACATTATTAGTCTGTGTTAAGGAGAGTTACTGAGGTGTGAATACATTATTAGTCTGTTAAGGAGAGTTACTGAAGTGTGAATACATTATTAGTCTGTGTTAAGGAGAGTTACTGAGGTGTGAATACATTATTAGTCTGTGTTTAGGAGAGTTACTGAAGTGTGAATACATTGCTGTCCGTGTTAAGGAGAGTTACTGAAGTGTGAATACATTATTAGTCTGTGTTTAGGAGAGTTACTGAAGTGTGAATACATTATTAGTCTGTGTTAAGGAGAGTTACTGAAGTGTGAATACATTATTAGTCTGCGTTAAGGAGAGTTACTGAGGTGTGAATACATTATTAGTCTGCGTTAAGGAGAGTTACTGAGGTGTGAATACATTATTAGTCTGTGTTTAGGAGAGTTACTGAAGTGTGAATACATTATTAGTCTGCGTTAAGGAGAGTTACTGAAGTGTGAATACATTATTAGTCTGCGTTAAGGAGAGTTACTGAAGTGTGAATACATTATTAGTCTGCGTTAAGGAGAGTTACTGAAGTGTGAATACATTATTAGTCTGCGTTAAGGAGAGTTACTGAAGTGTGAATACATTGCTGTCCGTGTTAAGGAGAGTTACTGAAGTGTGAATACATTATTAGTCTGCGTTAAGGAGAGTTACTGAAGTGTGAATACATTATTAGTCTGTGTTAAGGAGAGTTACTGAAGTGTGAATACATTATTAGTCTGTGTTTAGGAGAGTTACTGAAGTGTGAATACATTATTGTCTGCGTTAAGGAGAGTTACTGAAGTGTGAATACATTGCTGTCTGTGTTAAGGAGAGTTACTGAAGTGTGAATACATTATTAGTCTGTGTTAAGGAGAGTTACTGAAGTGTGAATACATTATTAGTCTGTGTTAAGGAGAGTTACTGAGGTGTGAATACATTATTAGTCTGTGTTAAGGAGAGTTACTGAGGTATGAATACATTATTAGTCTGTGTTAAGGAGAGTTACTGAGGTATGAATACATTATTAGTCTGTTAAGGAGAGTTACTGAGGTGTGAATACATTATTAGTCTGTGTTAAGGAGAGTTACTGAAGTGTGAATACATTATTAGTCTGTGTTAAGGAGTTACTGAAGTGTTAATACATTATTAGTCTGTGTTTAGGAGAGTTACTGAAGTGTGAATACATTGCTGTCCGTGTTAAGGAGAGTTACTGAGGTGTGAATACATTATTAGTCTGTGTTAAGGAGAGTTACTGAAGTGTGAATACATTATTAGTCTGTGTTAAGGAGAGTTACTGAGGTGTGAATACATTATTAGTCTGTTAAGGAGAGTTACTGAAGTGTGAATACATTATTAGTCTGTGTTAAGGAGAGTTACTGAGGTGTGAATACATTATTAGTCTGTGTTTAGGAGAGTTACTGAAGTGTGAATACATTGCTGTCCGTGTTAAGGAGAGTTACTGAAGTGTGAATACATTATTAGTCTGTGTTTAGGAGAGTTACTGAAGTGTGAATACATTATTAGTCTGTGTTAAGGAGAGTTACTGAAGTGTGAATACATTATTAGTCTGCGTTAAGGAGAGTTACTGAGGTGTGAATACATTATTAGTCTGCGTTAAGGAGAGTTACTGAGGTGTGAATACATTATTAGTCTGTGTTTAGGAGAGTTACTGAGGTGTGAATACATTATTAGTCTGTGTTTAGGAGAGTTACTGAGGTGTGAATACATTATTAGTCTGTGTTAAGGAGAGTTACTGAAGTGTGAATACATTATTAGTCTGTGTTAAGGAGAGTTACTGAAGTGTGAATACATTATTAGTCTGTGTTAAGGAGAGTTACTGAAGTGTGAATACATTATTAGTCTGTGTTTAGGAGAGTTACTGAGGTGTGAATACATGATTAGTCTGCGTTAAGGAGAGTTACTGAGGTGTGAATACATTATTAGTCTGTGTTTAGGAGAGTTACTGAAGTGTGAATACATTATTAGTCTGTGTTAAGGAGAGTTACTGAGGTGTGAATACATTATTAGTCTGTGTTTAGGAGAGTTACTGAAGTGTGAATACATTATTAGTCTGTGTTAAGGAGAGTTACTGAGGTGTGAATACATTATTAGTCTGTGTTTAGGAGAGTTACTGAAGTGTGAATACATTATTAGTCTGTGTTAAGGAGAGTTACTGAAGTGTGAATACATTATTAGTCTGTGTTAAGGAGAGTTACTGAGGTGTGAATACATTATTAGTCTGTGTTAAGGAGAGTTACTGAGGTGTGAATACATTATTAGTCCGTGTTAAGGAGAGTTACTGAGGTGTGAATACATTATTAGTCTGTGTTAAGGAGAGTTACTGAGGTGTGAATACATTATTAGTCTGTGTTAAGGAGAGTTACTGAGGTGTGAATACATTATTAGTCTGTGTTAAGGAGAGTTACTGAGGTGTGAATACATTATTAGTCTGTGTTAAGGAGAGTTACTGAGGTGTGAATACATTATTAGTCTGTGTTAAGGAGAGTTACTGAGGTGTGAATACATTATTAGTCTGTGTTAAGGAGAGTTACTGAAGTGTGAATACATTATTAGTCTGCGTTAAGGAGAGTTACTGAGGTGTGAATACATTATTAGTCTGCGTTAAGGAGAGTTACTGAAGTGTGAATACATTATTAGTCTGCGTTTAGGAGAGTTACTGAAGTGTGAATACATTATTAGTCTGTGTTAAGGAGAGTTACTGAGGTGTGAATACATTATTAGTCTGTGTTAAGGAGAGTTACTGAAGTGTGAATACATTATTAGTCTGCGTTTAGGAGAGTTACTGAAGTGTGAATACATTATTAGTCTGTGTTAAGGAGAGTTACTGAAGTGTGAATACATTATTAGTCTGCGTTAAGGAGAGTTACTGAGGTGTGAATACATTATTAGTCTGCGTTAAGGAGAGTTACTGAGGTGTGAATACATTATTAGTCTGTGTTTAGGAGAGTTACTGAGGTGTGAATACATTATTAGTCTGTGTTAAGGAGAGTTACTGAAGTGTGAATACATTATTAGTCTGTGTTAAGGAGAGTTACTGAAGTGTGAATACATTATTAGTCTGTGTTAAGGAGAGTTACTGAAGTGTGAATACATTATTAGTCTGTGTTTAGGAGAGTTACTGAGGTGTGAATACATTATTAGTCTGCGTTAAGGAGAGTTACTGAGGTGTGAATACATTATTAGTCTGTGTTTAGGAGAGTTACTGAAGTGTGAATACATTATTAGTCTGTGTTAAGGAGAGTTACTGAGGTGTGAATACATTATTAGTCTGTGTTTAGGAGAGTTACTGAAGTGTGAATACATTATTAGTCTGTGTTAAGGAGAGTTACTGAGGTGTGAATACATTATTAGTCTGTGTTTAGGAGAGTTACTGAAGTGTGAATACATTATTAGTCTGTGTTAAGGAGAGTTACTGAGGTGTGAATACATTATTAGTCTGTGTTTAGGAGAGTTACTGAAGTGTGAATACATTATTAGTCTGTGTTAAGGAGAGTTACTGAAGTGTGAATACATTATTAGTCTGTGTTAAGGAGAGTTACTGAGGTGTGAATACATTATTAGTCTGTGTTAAGGAGAGTTACTGAGGTGTGAATACATTATTAGTCTGTGTTAAGGAGAGTTACTGAGGTGTGAATACATTATTAGTCTGTGTTAAGGAGAGTTACTGAGGTGTGAATACATTATTAGTCTGTGTTAAGGAGAGTTACTGAGGTGTGAATACATTATTAGTCTGTGTTAAGGAGAGTTACTGAGGTGTGAATACATTATTAGTCTGTGTTAAGGAGAGTTACTGAGGTGTGAATACATTATTAGTCTGTGTTAAGGAGAGTTACTGAAGTGTGAATACATTATTAGTCTGTGTTAAGGAGAGTTACTGAGGTGTGAATACATTATTAGTCTGCGTTAAGGAGAGTTACTGAAGTGTGAATACATTATTAGTCTGCGTTTAGGAGAGTTACTGAAGTGTGAATACATTATTAGTCTGTGTTAAGGAGAGTTACTGAGGTGTGAATACATTGCTGTCTGTGTTAAGGAGAGTTACTGAAGTGTGAATACATTGCTGTCTGTGTTAAGGAGAGTTACTGAGGTGTGAATACATTATTAGTCTGTGTTAAGGAGAGTTACTGAGGTGTGAATACATTATTAGTCTGTGTTAAGGAGAGTTACTGAGGTGTGAATACATTATTAGTCTGTGTTAAGGAGAGTTACTGAGGTGTGAATACATTATTAGTCTGTGTTAAGGAGAGTTACTGAGGTGTGAATACATTATTAGTCTGTGTTAAGGAGAGTTACTGAGGTGTGAATACATTATTAGTCTGTGTTAAGGAGAGTTACTGAAGTGTGAATACATTATTAGTCTGTGTTAAGGAGAGTTACTGAGGTGTGAATACATTATTAGTCTGCGTTAAGGAGAGTTACTGAAGTGTGAATACATTATTAGTCTGCGTTTAGGAGAGTTACTGAAGTGTGAATACATTATTAGTCTGTGTTAAGGAGAGTTACTGAGGTGTGAATACATTGCTGTCTGTGTTAAGGAGAGTTACTGAAGTGTGAATACATTGCTGTCTGTGTTAAGGAGAGTTACTGAGGTGTGAATACATTATTAGTCTGCGTTAAGGAGAGTTACTGAGGTGTGAATACATTATTAGTCTGCATTTGCAGACTGTAACACACCTGTGCAACTGTGTAACTCACCTGCTCAGTCTGCCTCTTGCCTCACCAAGCCCCAAACTCTGAGCATTTGCCCTTGGTTGAACACCCTTAACTTGTAATAATGTCCCCACAAATGCATTTACTACTTAAACCACTTGATATACTGCAGGTTTGTGCACCATTACGGTTCACTGTGACTCTGATCACTTGGAATGGGCTCTGCTCTTTGTGCACACAGGTAAAGGTAATGTAATGTGAGTATAATGTTCTCCCCCCCCCTCAAGGCTGGCCCGCTATCAGCAATTCAAGGACTTCCAGAGGCGTATTCTGGTGGCCACCAACCTGTTTGGGCGGGGCATGGACATCGAGAGAGTGAACATTGCCTTCAACTATGACATGCCGGAAGATTCCGACACCTACTTACACAGGGTAACACAGTCTATTACTGTCGTCCTTTTTTAGCAGAGTTCTCAAATTTTAAATTTTGTGATTAATCCCCCCTCCCTCCTCCCTCCTCTCCTCTCTCAGGTGGCCAGAGCGGGCCGGTTCGGTACGAAGGGTCTTGCCATCACCTTTGTCTCAGACGAGGGTGACGCCCGCACGCTGAACGATGTGCAGGATCGATTTGAGGTCAACATCAGCGAGCTGCCAGAGGAGATCGACATCTCCTCCTACAGTGAGTGTCTTTTTCTCCTGGTTTCATCTGTTCTCTAATCCGTCTGTCTCTCCTTCTCTCTTTTCATCTGCCCGTTTCTTTCCATCTCTACCTCTCTTCCTTTCACTTTCTCTCACTCTTTCCATCTTCCCGTCTCACTCACTCTCTACCTCTCTTCCTTTCTCCTTCTCCTTCTCTTTTTCTATCTGCCTGTCTCTGTCTCACTCACTCACTCTCTTTCTCTCTCTCTCCACAGTTGAACAAACCCGATAAAGAAGAGGAGGATTAAAGGAGTTATTTTTCTTTTTTTTGTGGGTGGGGGTGTGCAATCTAAACCTTGTCAAGCAGCCTTAATAGAGGGTGTGGGGGGGGGTTACTGACTGGGGCTTTGTTTCAAATGGGAAAAAGCTCAACAGACAGGTTTAACGCCAACGCTTACATTCACACAAATAGTCTTCCCCTGAATCCGTTTTATAACACAACTCTTGCGCCTCATTGCTGAAAAAAGTCCTGAGAAAATTAATTTAAAAAAGCTCAAACCATGAAAACAGCGATGGTAGAACGGTCATCTTGGAATATCATGTACATTTTATTTAATTTTATTTTTTGGATGAAGATTTTCTCTTTGTTTTTGGTGTATTTTGAATGTTTAATGTTCCATTTTCACTTGTGCAGAGTTGTGTTTATATTTGCAGTGGTCGCAGCCTTTTCCTGAACTCAACTGTGTTTTTGCTTTTCACGATGTTCAAAAAGCACACCCGTGCTGTTTTTAGACCTGTGAAAGTAGTTTACTAGTTACTTATGGTAGTTCTATACTTCTGGAGAGAGAGAGAGAGAGAGAGAGAGAGAGAGAGAGAAGTGGAAGAGAAAGTTTAGCAGTTAGTTTGAATGATGATGTAGAAAAGAACACTAGTTCTAGCTCCTTGTTCTGTTCGTGTGGGAAAGTAATAAACATGTTTGTTTGGTCGACATTCAACATCTGTGTCCTTGACTCTTTGCTGTCCAAGTCTATCTTTATAATCTGATACGCCAACCTGACAACTCAATTCTCGGTTCCAGGTATGACCTGGGCAATCAACCAGAATACAGCAAGCAAAGGACGGTAGCCAATTAGATGTAAGGATGATCATGTGACTAGACATCCGTGTTTGTGGGAATTTTGACCAGGACACCAGGGCTAATACCTGTGCTCTGTAATTTAATATTGGCTCCAGGGGGAAGAGCCCCCCACAGTAACCAGGGCTAATACCTGTGCTCTGTAATTTAATATTGGCTCCAGGGGTTAGAGTCCCCCACAGTAACCAGGGCTAATACCTGTGCTTTGTACCTGGGGCATTGTAATTTAATATTGGCTCCAGGGGGAAGAGCCCCCCACAGTAACCAGGGCTAATACCTGTGCTCTGTAATTTAATATTGGCTCCAGGGGGAAGAGCCCCCCACAGTAACCAGGGCTAATACCTGTGCTCTGTAATTTAATATTGGCTCCAGGGGGAAGAGCCCCCCACAGTAACCAGGGCTAATACCTGTGCTTTGTACCTGGGGCACTGTAATTTAATATTGGCTCCAGGGGGAAGAGCCCCCCACAGTAACCAGGTTTCTTTTCTTTACGAAACTGATGTTGTAGAATGAAAGATTGTTTCATTAGGCTGGTAGATCAGCTGGAAAATGGACTGTGGCTTTAATTATACATTAATGAGTCACAGCTGCGGTGACATAGTGGCACATTTAAACTCTTGCCCATTTGAGGATTTGTATCTGTAGCTGCATTTCAAAGTGCTTTTAATGCCAACCTGGATTTTTTTTTTAAATAGTAAAAAAAGAAATACAGATTATTACTGGTAAATGCGTTCTAGAACACAACTTTCTACCTGTCAAAGGGTTAAAGGCCCACTCTGTCATTTTTGTTGCAAACAAAGATATGGTATCGAATTATTTTCCTAATGAAAATAACGGTAAAGATCCTCATGAAAAGCACTTCAAAAGGAAAAATAAATATTTAAAATAAGTGTCGCGCCGACACTATCTTCCGCATTTCATTCTTTGTTTTTTTATATCTGATCATTTTTGTAGTCCTTGTGCAGCTCATTACTAAACTTTTCACTCACTCGTTGTTTTTACTTGGTGCTCACTCATCACATAATATATGGAAAAGAATAGTCAGCTAACATCGTTCCAAATAAACCATGCCTTAGAAATGGTTTTGTCGTATTGTATTGTGGCTGGTTAGTTATTTATTTAAAACTACGAGAACCATGATCCACCGAGGTACTTAGTTGCCATGCACATAACTTTCATTGATTAGCAATCAAAATGAAAAGTGGGCCTTTAAGTTAATTATAAATAAGTGGCCAAAATATGAAATGGGCCACTGCCCCTCCCCCGGACCTCAATCTCACACAGGAAAAGGGGAGACATATAAAATGTTTAGGGCCCCCAAAAATTCAGGAGCACCCCTGATTTTAACTGAAGTTGTTGCATCTACAGGCATTTAATCGTTTTTTTATTTTTTCACCACGGTCAGGCTTGTCTGGACAGCACAGGGTTTCTCAGAACAGGAAGCACATGGCACTTGCACAGGAAGTCAACAGGAAAGGAAAAAGAGCTGAGTGTGGAAGAAGGTATCATGGGATTGAAAACACAGGAAAGGGGAAGTCAGGTCAGCAGGGGTTTGGTGGCGGTCGAGCAGAACAAAACGGGGACGCGACATCAGGCCCGTCATGGCTCTCCGCTCCTCCGTAATCTAAACCAGCGCTGTTCACTCCTGAACTTCAAGAGCACCTTTAGAGGCCAAGAAACCAGATCAGAGGTGAGTTCAACTGTGTAATCAATGGCTTCAATTGATTCAGTGAATCAATTAAACGAATAATTTCAGTAGTAAGTAACACACATTGTACTCCAACAGGAGGACCGATGTGTACCAGTCAGGGCTCAATAGTGCTCCCATTTTAAGAGCATTCGTTTCTGAATAACTGTTATTTGTGTGATAACTAGAAAAATTATTTAGGAGCACATCTAGCAATTTAGCAAAATATTTAAACTTGGGGGCACATGAGCTCCTTGGGAAAGAAATGTTAGGGGAGAGCCCTGCCACTGGTGTAGACTGGGTCTGTCACTTGAGTTTGGTTTTGAGTGTTAAAAGAACCCAGGATCTGTTGCAAGGGCGGAGCCGTGGTTTGGAAAGTGGGGGGGGGGGCACACGAGTGCTAGGGGGGTCCGGGGGCACGAGTGCTAGGGGGGTCCGGGGGCACGAGTGCTAGGGGGGTCCGGGGGGACGAGTGCTAGGGGGGTCCGGGGGCGTGCCCCCCTGAAATACATTTTTGTAAAAACAGCACTTAAATGCTCATTTCTAGTGCAATTTGAGAACTGTATTTATTAGTTTGCTGTTAAAAAAATGACAAACAAAAGCACTCCAAACAAGCTAACAATACTGCAAAACAAACCGATCTTTCAAAAAAATATCCAACGTTATGTACAGTTGAAGTTGGAAGTTTACATGCACTTGAAGTTGAAGTCATTAAAACTCATTTTTAACCACTCCACAGATTTCATGTTAGCAAACTATGGTGTGATATAGTGAATTAAAAGAGATATAATCCGTCTGTAAACAATTGTTGGAAAAATGACTTGTGTCATGCACAAAGTAGATGTCCTAACTGACTTGCTAACGCCATAGTTTGCCAACATAAAATCTGTGGAGTGGTTAAAAATGAGTTTTAATGACTTCAACTTCAAGTGCATGTAAACTTCCGGCTTCAACTGTACGTGCTGTTCCTTCCTCCCTTTCTTTTATGGAGCTGGATCCTCCATCCTCTAGATATTCTGTTTCTAACTGAGAAAAAAACATCATTTAGCTGTTCACATGTATATCATGGTTCAGATGTAGCCTCTCATTTTACTGCCTCTCTCTACTGTCAGCATTACTGCTACCTGCTGTGGCTCAGAGAGCAGCCCGCCTCACTCCTCTCTCCCTGCAGCCCGCCTCACTCCTCTCTCTCCCTGCAGCCCGCCTCACTCCTCTCTCTCCCTGCAGCCCGCCTCACTCCACTCTCCCTGCAGCCCGCCTCACTCCTCTCTCCCTGCAGCCCGCCTCACTCCTCTCTCTCCCTGCAGCCCGCCTCACTCCTCTCTCTCCCTGCAGCCCGCCTCACTCCTCTCTCCCTGCAGCCCGCCTCACTCCTCTCTCCCTGCAGCCCGCCTCACTCCTCTCTCCCTGCAGCCTGCAGCCCGCCTCACTCCTCTCTCCCTGCAGCCTGCAGCCCGCCTCACTCCTCTCTCCCTGCAGCCCGCAGCCCGCCTCACTCCTCTCTCCCTGCAGCCCGCCTCACTCCTCTCTCTCCCTGCAGCCCGTCTCACTCTTCTCTCCTCCATCATCTCAAATCAAAACCAATATAAATCTCCTTTTTGAAAACGGGAAACTCAGAGTATGTTTATGGTCTCTTCGTGAATTTTAGGTTTGTCTTTGTTTATTCAGAACATGTATTAAACAACAGCAGCCTAATGTCAGACTTACAGAAATGCAGAATTAATTCAATAAAACTTGTTAGCCTATAAAGCATGGTTTGGGAAGTTTTCTATTTTTCGGTAGAACATATAGCCTAGCCTACAGACATGTCTCAGTAGCCTATAGTGTGCATTTCTCGTTTTCGAAAAGGAGATTTTTGCGGTTTTTGAAGGCAAAACTACTTGCCCCAATTGGAACGCGTTTAAGCCCACCGAGAAGCTGCAGTTAAAATGTAAAGCTATCAGTGAGGTTGTGCTATGCACAGTTATAAATTATGGGAAACAATTGTTCAATAAGGTCCAGCTTTAAAAGTGAACCTATCATTTAAATTCAGGCATGGATATGACTCACCTTACCCACCCCTGCCATAGACTGTGGCCTGTGACTCTCACTAAGATCCAGGCATGGATATGACTCCTCTTACCCACTCCTGCCATAGACTGTGGCCTGTGACTCACTAAGATCCAGGCGTGGATATGACTCCTCTTACCCACTCCTGCCATAGACTGTGGCCTGTGACTCACTAAGATCCAGGCGTGGATATGACTCCTCTTACCCACTCCTGCCATAGACTGTGGCCTGTGACTCTCACTATGATCCAGGCGTGGATATGACTCCTCTTACCCACTCCTGCCATAGACTGTGGCCTGTGACTCACTAAGATCCAGGCGTGGATATGACTCCTCTTACCCACTCCTGCCATAGACTGTGGCCTGTGACTCTCACTATGATCCAGGCGTGGATATGACTCCTCTTACCCACTCCTGCCATAGACTGTGGCCTGTGACTCTCACTATGATCCAGGCGTGGATATGACTCCTCTTACCCACTCCTGCCATAGACTGTGGCCTGTGACTCACTAAGATCCAGATGTACACTAGAAGTGTCAAGGCCAGGATGATGCCAAAGGTCACGTAGCTGAAAGAGACATGCATACACTTATATATAAAACATACACAAATATAAAAATACTATGATTTATTCTCAATGTATTAAAATTATAAACGTCAGGCAGTGGTTCCACACGTCACTGTAATAAGAACCAATCAAACACACACAAGTTTTGATGTTTATCCACACTAAGTACCAAATATGATTATGTATATAATAAGCATTGGTTTTTCAACAAACCTAATCTTAAATGTTTTAATGTCATGGATTTAAAACTATTTCCTGTTTTGTTGTACGGTACAACACACCCTAAAAAAAAACAGATTGTAACAGGAAATACTTCACTGTTGTGCTGTTGGCCTGTGATGCATCCATGACTCCACAGTACGGGCTTTTACTCAATCAATCAGAAAATATCAACTAAATGAGCATTTGACAAAAAAAAACTTTTATTATTTCCATCTGCATGAATCCAATAAAACTGTAATTTCTCTCTTTGTATCTAATTTCATTTATTATAATATCACAAATAGACCTAAAATCTCCCAACCCTCCCCAATACCCAGGCATGTTTTAAAATTAAGACAGATTGAGAAACTTTTTTTACAGAAATAAAAGTGTCCAGAGGACATGTTCCTTCTCAAATCCCGGTTTTGACACACTAGGTAGAACGCAGAGATTTACACAGCCCAGCAAAAGCAGCCAGGTTAACCCTGTGTCTTTCCACAGCACCTTCAACCCCAAAACACACACGACTGTGTCATGACTGTGCCTTCTTTGTTGTCATTTTGTTTTGTTTGTTTTTGTTTGCACACAACACCACTTTCCCTTGGTCCCACCCACAATGCACCTTCATCCTCCGATTGGTCCAAAGTCTCCATGTGATGTGCATGAGGTGAGTGAAGATTAGAGGAACGCAAGCTCATTGGATAGCCAGGGGTGGGGCTTACATTAGCTTTGATCCAAAGTCTTTCACCCCACCTTAACCATTTTCTATCTCCAGTTTAAAAATATTTGTTCATGTTTACTTTGGTTTGGAGAGGTTGTCCTATTCCTCCTGGTGGTTTATTTTCTGATAAAAACCCATCCACCGTTCCTCCCTCCCTTTCTCCCCAAGTACTGTCTCCTCCCTCAACTCCAGCTTGTGTCATAATGACTCCAACCAGGGGGAGGTGCTAAGTAGACCCTTCGGCCCCGGGACAGAAAGCTGACCACGCCCCTATAGCCGGCCCTGGGCACTCCTGACTTTAGGTCGTCCATTACTCCCAGGTTGCGGGCCAAGACTTTAAAATTGTCCCGACTGGAGTACTGCACCCGGAAGGGCCCCACTCCTTTCAGTACACCTCCTTGCTGCAGTTCCTCCACTTTCACCAAGGGGGCACTGTAGATCTCACTCTCGAACCTCTGGTTGTACCTCTCCCTGACCAGGTAAGACAGGTCCAGCTGGGTAAAAGGCACAAATTCAGTGTTGAGCTTGATGTAGCGCAGGTACTGGTCGAAGAACTGCCCCAGGCTCACGCCCTTGCGGCCGAACGTTATAGTCCTGGAGACCTCGGGCCGGACGCAGGAGCGGTCCCGGCGCTGGTCCGGCTGCCGCATCCAGTCGTCCCAGAATGCTGCGGGCCACTTGGGCTCGAGCTCCACCCACAGGTCCCTCAGCAGCATCCAGCCCAGGCCCGGGAAGAAGTCGGTTCTGTAGAGGAGGCCCGCCTTCCCCGCGTCCACCAGCCCGTCCCTTCCGTTATCGTTCCAGGCCGACACGCACCACAGGGTGGGGTCGGACCGCAGGATTGGGTAAAGGGCCCGGAAGTACTCAAAAAAATCCGGCGCCACCTAGGAGCAAAAGAAGAAGACGGTTACCCCCAAAGAAGACGGTTACGCCCAACACGTCGGCAACAAGGCACCCCGCAAAGATGAAACTCCACCCAAATGGATTCTTTCCTTACAGAGGAAGAAAAACTATTTTTCATGAACTGATGAACTGTTGTATTGAAAATCAGTGAATCCACATGGAATTAGCATTCTCCTCTCAGCATGTTGTGTGAAAGCAGATACACACAGGATTAAAATCATAACTCATGTTTTCCCATTTCCCTGAATGAGCAGTAATCCAAGTAATAATTGCTGTTGTTTTTTTCATCGTTATATTTGGGCCTATATAAATAACCACAGACAACTTCAATATTTTTAAGAGGAAAATTTGGAAAAAAACTTTTCATTAAGCTGCACCTAGTTCTAGAAAATTCTCTGTAGTATACCTTTGTTGACCCTTGTTCTGACCAACCTTTGTTTAACACACACCAATCTGACTGGTGAATTAATTTTAATTAACTTAATTTCAGGTTTACTGTAAAAAGCCAATGCCCGTTGTGAGTGAAACGGCCAAGCGCAAAACTAGACTTGGTCTTGAAATGGTTCATTTTCGAAGCTTGTTACCTCCAACCACGTTGCACTAATTCAACTGGCATGTGTGGCTCTTAAGGGGAGAGGGTCCCAAAACTCTCTACAAACCATGTAAGCGCATCACATTTAAACAGATGTGACATTACTCTCTCCACTGGCCAATCAGGAGCCATAAAACCCCAAATACCACCACATGGGGCAGTGTTCACACCACCGCATGGGGCAGTGTTCAGTAAAAGCCACGGGTTATCTCCGGTTAATCATGGCTGGTATGGAAGCTCAGCAGCTGCTGGTTTTTCACTTTGTTTGCCAGGTTTCGCTCTGGCCTCCGCTAACAGACCGGCGCAGCCTTACCGCCAGCTGTCTCCCTGCATGCGGCCGACAGTCTAAACCGCTCGTCAGGTAAGTGCGCAAATTTTGGGGCCGCTTGTCAGGTAAGTGCACTAATCTTCAGAGACCAAACTGGCATTACAGCTGGTGACGGGATTAGACACATCGATGAAACCCAATGCTCCTCTGACACACCGTGAGTGTAAGTGCCTTAAAAAGGGAGAAAGCAGGGGGGTTTACCTCAAGGTCGTCCTCCACGATCACAACGTTGTCGTAGGAGAGCACGTTAAACACCTGGTTGAGGGCCCAGCGATAATGGCGGGCGATCTTGTAGTATCCCTGGAACTTCCTGTGCTCCGGCCGCACCCGGATGTCCGAGACGTCGGGCTGCTTGAGATGAGTCACCTGACCGCCATAGGAGCCAATCACCTTGGCCGTGTCTGCGTGGCCGCAGTCCTGGCTCACCACGATGGGGTGGAGCTCGGCAGAAGGGCGGTACTGGATCAGCTTGTCCAGGCTGCGTTTCACTGTCACGCGGTCGCAGGCGATGACCAGAATGGGGATGACCGCTTGCGGAGGGGTGACCAAGGTGGCCAGCTTGTTCTCGCTCGCCGCCACCGCCGCCTCCTCCTCCTCACCGATGCCGTCCAATCTGGTGTCAGGGAAGGGGGGAGGGGTTTGCAAGCCCTTGTTGATAACTTGGTCCGTATTTTCCACGCTGTTCTGGTTCTGGTTTGGGGCCGGGGCCGGGGCCGATGGAGGTGACCGCTCAGCGTGTCCGTTCGCTTTGCCGCCTTCCCTCGCCGCCTCCATCTCCCTTTTTCCCACTCCTTTCCGCCGTTCCCATAGCGACCGGTGGCTCTGTATCTGCTTCAGCAGGAGCTTCTGGGTTTCAAGTTCCGACTCGACCTCCTCGGCCAATCGGATCACTTCCCCCGCCAGGTCGGCCCCGCCCACTCCGGCGCCCCATTCTTCTCTGCCGCCTGGCTCGGCGCCGCCCAGCTCCCCGAGCCGTCCAATGGGAGGCCGCCCCCAGAGGAAGAGCAGGAGCAAAGCATTCCAGGCGACAAACAGGAAGGCTCCACACAAGATGAGGGACCCTTTCTTACGCACCATGGCCCAGTGACACCAGAGAAGAGAGTGGAGAGAGGAAAGGACTACAGGGAAGGGGGCAAGAGAACGTCAAACAGAAGGCAGTTAGAAAACACAAAACCAACACAGTGAGGCTTCCAATCAGAGCAGGAGGAAGGGACAGAATGGGAGTCCCATCATGGCAACAGGAAAAACAGAACGGTCCAATCAAAATGCAGGAGGAGTGAGGGTGAGAATCTATAACTAAGACAAAGACTGGGTGAGAATGATTGTTAGAGGCATATATAAGAGGTTAAGAGTGAGAGGAGAGGTGGGAAATAGCCAAACGCACACAGATTTCCTCAGGAAATATATGAAGAAGGCATGAGGAGGCAGGCAGAGACAGCCAAGGGAGAGGTGGAGACAGCCGAGGGAGAGATGGAGGGAAGAGAGAAGGAGACTGAGTCTGGGGTGGAGGAGGGGGAAGCACCGGGGTCGTGTTGGGGTGGGCGCGCAAGTTTGTGACTTTAGCCTTCTGCAGTTCCCCTGAGAGAGAGAGAGAGAAAAAAGAAAGGGAGGGAGGGACGGAGAGAGAGGGAGGGAGGGAGGGAGGGAGAGAGGGGGGGAGGGACAGAGAGAGAGAGAGAGAGGGAGGGACGGAGAGAGAGAAGAGGAGAGAGAGAGAGGGGGAGGGACAGACAGAGAGAGAGAGAAAGGGGGAGGGACGGAGACATGGAGAGAAAGAGAGGGAGGGAGGGAGAGAGAGAGTTAAAAACAGAGTTAATCATTATGGATCAACACAGCAGCAGACTTCAGATAAGACCCGATAAGGTCTACTGGGGCACAGTTGTGATATTGTGACTTTAACCAATATTACGCACTTAACAGGAGCAAGTGAAGCACAGGACCAGCTGTACACTCTGCAGCAGAACAGAGTACACATTATGCACAATAGAGTATGCATGAAACAGTATGCATGAATCAGAGTATGTATAATGGAGTATGCACAAATCAGAGTATGTATAATACAGATTATGCATGAATCAGAGTATGTACGATACAGAGTATGCACAAATCAGAGTATGTACGATACAGAGTATGCGCAAATCAGAGTATGTACGATACAGAGTATGCACAAATCAGAGTATGTACGATACAGAGTATGCGCAAATCAGAGTATGTACGACACAGAGTATGCACAAATCAGAGTATGTACGACACAGAGTATGCACGAATCAGAGTATGTATAATAGAGGATGCACAAATCAGAGTATGTATAACAGGGTTAGGGTTAACAGAATATGCATGATACAGAGTACGCGTGTATCAGACAAGCGCTTGCAGAGAGGCGACTCCGAAACGTTACCTCTCGGTTCGCGCTGATTTTCCTGTTTCCCCCGTCATGTTACTTTTGTTCTGTTTGCATTGCAAACATGCAGCAAGGCCTTCAACCTGTGCCAACTCAAGCAACCCACCTTTCTAGAAGTGTGGACTCATCTGCACAAACAGTGTTACGTACAGGGCGGGGGACTGTAGGTCGGGTTAGGGTTAAACAGTGGGGAACTGGTTTTGCCACGTTTCGACTCCCATGTGGGGCGCTGCCTCTGTAACCGTGCACAAGGTACCTGCATTTCTTCAGTAAACATCTGGCTGTATCAATGGATTGCGTGTAAAACAGTGTAAGTCGCTCTGGGTAAGAGCGTCTGCTAAGTGCCTGTCATGTCAAATGTACAATAGGATTTTGTATATATGCATCTGGGTGGTGCGGTCACCGTGTACAACGTACAGGTTGTGCTAGGATACAGGTTGTGCTAGGATACAGGTTGTGCTAGGATACAGGTTGTGCTAGGATACAGGCGCCCCGCTCACCTGTACACTGCCCATATGTTACAAAGTGTTGCAATATTGTGATAAAACATACTATGTCATTATAGCTTCAGTATATTCCATTTGTTTCAGGGGAAATGCAAACAAACTGCCGGTTTGTTGCTTTCGCTGCTGACTGGCTGTTTGTTTGTTGACTGTTTTTCTTGTTTGACTGTTTGTTGCCAGTCTTTCTGGAGTGATATTCAGGCTCTGTAATGTAGTATTGTCATAGCTGTGTCAGCATACCCACTGTAAGGGCTGGGCACTTTATCAAAAAGATGGCCAACTCAAGTTGAGGTCAACCATAACTGAGGCACAGAACAATAAACGAACGTGGCAGGTCTGATTATAAGACATGTCAGGACGCTCGGTCAGCACAATTTAAGCACAAGTTTACATTACACATGAAACACAGTCCTCTCCAGTCAAACGACTGTTTTACAGAGAACATCTGGCTCTACGGTGAACTACCCCAGAAAGGAGAACATTTACTGAACACACTAACCCTTTCCTCCAGTTCCTCTGTCACTTTATTTTCCCTTATCTTTCCTTTTCTTCCCTCTATCACTCTCTAAGCCCTCCCTGTCTTGAACCTGGACTTTCAAGCAGAGGGTTGCAAGCTCGATTCTGCACCCTGTGCCAAAGCACTTACCCCACAAAGCTTTGTCAATCAGGCTCCCCTGCTGTAATAAGGGACGACGTGTTGGGTGCAAACCCAGAGTAAAAGAGAGGTAGTACAGCAGGAGACACTAGGAGGGTGGTCCTTCTGACCCCTCCTCCTCCCTCTCACAGAGAAAGCAGCCCCATCTGACCTTGGACAGGAAGGCTACAGGTGGACATTAGTAACAGGTAAATTCAGCGCTGACATCAGGAAGTGTTTATTTTATTAAAGTTTTATTTTTGCATAGTATCAGTGCGGAACAGTTTGCCCTGTCATGTAGTAAAAGAAGAGGCTCTCAGGGTATACAAGCCCAGGCCTGACGCAGTGGACACGGTATAGATGTCAGGCCAATCAATGAGCTTCAATGAGCCAATCAGCCTGTTCTAATCCTTAGACATTCTCATATTGTGCTCTTCTACGGCTCTTCTAAAGTGAGCAGGCAGCGAGCCTCGTGTGCCGCCTGCACTAAGGGGTGATTTGCGTACAAACTACGAGAGACAGGAAAACAGGGAAATGGTTTGAAAAGTGAAAGGAGTAGGAGGTGTGTGTGTGAAACGCATCACACTTCCACAAACCGCCGCTTTAAAGATGTGACCAACCTGGAACATAATGAAGCTGCCAGTTGACGGGCAATGCCCAGGCCTGCTAAAGAAAGCGCTGTTCTCAGGCACGAAGGCCAGAGCATGTTGAGGTCTCTGGAGATTTCATAGTCTTTGGTTTCCAAGACTAACACTGCACAGACTGTGTGAGCGGAAGTGTCAGCGTAATCATCATAATAATAATAATAATAATAAAAGCATTAGTCATGCATGATAAACACATACTGATACAGAAAAAGGGCTGAACAGAAAGCAGCTTGAGACTTCTTGTGTGACCTTGCAAGAGCTTTTAAAACCAGAAACGTCCACGTCAATTATCCCGGATAAGGAGAGACCCAATAATCTCCTCTGGTACACCAGTGACTAATCGCATTGCTGTCTTGTTAGTGGATTGGAGCACATTACAAGGTGTTTCACAGTACGCACGCATGAACGCACACACACGCGCACACAGACGGACATACGCACACCACTACATTTTCTAGTATTCGTTTTTGGTTCTAACTTTTTGCACCGCTTCATTTTACCTTGCTTTCTGAACTTCGCATTATGATAACATACAATATGAAAACACTTGTGGAACTGCTATAGATTTATACTTATTTGCAAACTAGAAGAGAGTTCCACCTTCCACTTTCACTGCCGCAAGACTGAGAACATCATCTGTCCGGTAAATATACATCATGCATCGCTGCCTGCCTTACTAAAACTGCAAACATCTGGGCTCTCAAAACCAAAGACTGCGGCCACCCCGCCAAGATAATAAATAAAAAATACAATAATAAAATACATAATAATCGCGTGCCTGAGGCTTGTACACCTACTAAAAACAGTCTGCTTCAGGAAACACTTCCATTAAGCAAAGATAACCTCCCCGGATTGGCCAGCACAGGGTTAAATCTTTCATTAAAAACACATGGTCTAAAACAAGAAAGAAGAGAATGAGAAAGAGACTTTTAGAAAAGAGCATTTTTACAGAAGACTGACATGTGGAAGAGAGTAAGGAACTAAGACCTTACTGTTAAAGGTTAAAAAAAGAGAAGGAGTGAGAGAGTGAGTGCCAAACTTTAGAATGACCACCTGGAGAGACAGAGAGATAGTGTGTGTGTGTGTGTGTGTGTGTGTGTGTGTGTGTGTGTGTGTGTGTGTAAGAAACAGAACAGCGTAGCACACAACAAGGAAGATAAAGTGAGGTGAGGACAACACACACACACTCACACACTCACTCACTCACATGATTTAATACCTGAACACAGGGCAGCTTCATTCCCTCAGTACCTCAATGGTTTTCTCTCTGTATCCGAAGTTGAACGGCGAGGAGGGTGACATGGAGGGGGTGGGACCAGAAGGGGAGCGAAAGGTTCCACTTGCACATGAAAACAGGACCAGTAAAAACTGCTGGCTTTTTAACCCCCTCCTCCCTCTCTCTCTCTCTCGCTGAGGAAAAACGTGTAAGTGCCTGGTAGGATACTTCACAGGAAACCAAAGGTCAAATGTCGTCTCACACGAGAGAGGGGGAGGAAAAAAACTCCAACTAAAAATGTGCAGATTCATCAAATTAGTTTCGGGCAGGTTTGCCTATTTTTGGCTGCACGAGTGGGAACTTCCGATATTGGCCGGTTACAGATGAGAGAATTCGTATGCTTTTAAACACTTGTTGAAAAACAACACCAGGGCACAACACATTCCTTCAATCGTTAACTTGGCTGCAGTTTCGGTTCCTTGTGAAACCATCCATTAGTTATTCTTAGCTTGCTAGTTCGTTAGCATTGTGCTGCCGATTTTACTTTTTTTCCCCTTGAAACGGTGAGACTTGTTATTTGTTTAAACGTGGGAGCCATGTCTCTTTAAAAGGGGATATGCGATATGTAAAGCGTGCGTCAGGATTTGTTCATAAGGTCCAGCAGGTTTGGACGGGCAAGCAGACTATAACCCCTAAATACTTGATACTAACACTCGTACCAATACGACTGGATAACTAACCAGACAATCCGATTTCGTTTGGCTGCCCTAACTAGCCAACTAACGTTAGCTCACTTTATCGCGCTCGATTTAAAATAGACCGTTTAAAGAAACACATTGTCCGCCAGTTGCTCTCTTACAAAACACACACATACATAAACACACAAGCCATTCAAGACAGGAATGTAGTTAATGTTAGCAAGCTGTGTGCCACTGACACCACGGAACAGACATGCAGTCACGCGTGCCAGCTAGCCAGGTAACTGGCAGTAATCTGATGTCCTCTCACCTTTCTTCATTGCTCCAAATGTAGACGGATGGTATCGGGGGGTTCTCCGTGTTTAATCCTTTACCCTCTACTTTTCTCTCCTCTGACTTCAGGTGTCTCCCATTTACCGGTGTAAACACACCACAGTCTCTCCGGATCCGATCTTTCCCATATCCGCGCTGTTGCCCCCACCTCCTCCTCTACCTCAGCTCCGCCATTCAAATGTCTCATTCAAAACTCTGGGTGGACATTTACCGCGGATAATAACAGCCCGACGTCCCCTTCTTCATGCCTCAACATTTCATAATCTCCTTCACGCTCGTCCCTGCGTTACAGTCTGTCCGCGGCGACGCGTTTTCTTTTGACACCTCCGAAAGCGCACAGGGACACTCCACTTCCGGATTGACTCATTATCAAAGCCCCGCCTCCCGTCATTCTCGTCACAGCTTTTCCTAGAAACAGAGGCGCCTTGGCAACCGTCGTCAGGCGCTTCCGGGACATCGGCAGTGTATTTCTACATGATCATAATAAAGGCACTTAGAAGAAAAAAATTGCATCATCACATTCCGGTCCCTTCCTACAAAAGTAAAACTCTACTTAAGCACTGTACCCAGACCAGTTCAAACTTATTTGCACATACATAACGAGTAATGTTTGAAGTATGATAGTGGATTTTTGCTACGTTGGACGCAGTTCTTTATCATTTAATTTGTAAGAATCCAGCTCAGCGCCCACTGTCCAGTTTGACGAGTGCCCGCATCACTGTCCTTCTTCTAACCCGGTCTGTGAACTGGATATGTTTTGCCATCTTTTTTTTGTCTGTGGTTAAACCCAGTAGGTCAACCCCGTACAGAACAGTCAAAATGTCCAACATGTCATCATCCAACACCGCGTGAATGTTTCGTCACTGCGTCATCCACGATAAAATAAAGAATGATAACTTTTAGCTGCCTGAATTGATTAGAAACCCAAAACAAAGCTGCCCACACATCATCCTTTTGATAGTTCAGTTGAACTTAATTTAATCAAATTACTCGGCTATAGTATTTATTTAGGCTACACGCCTATTTTGCCGTAGTTTGAACCTCTTGAAATAAGTCTGCATTGTGATTTCTAAATGTATTCAGTATTTAAAGATCTGTCTCAGCTCTGCAAATTACTGTTATTAAATTACTTAGTCTTATTCTTCTCCGAGCAATCTGAGCTTTTGTAGTGATCAACAGACACAAGGGTGTTTGTGGCATTGGACACTGCCCATGCCAAGACGTTGCCCTGGCTCCATCAGCTGATTACATTTGTATGCGTTTGGTTTAATTAATGCAACATAGGGATTTCCTGTAATTCTGTTAAAATGGACTAGTTAGGATTCCCTGCTATAAAACACTAGTTTAGGGGAAATCCTTATCTTAAGCCAAAAAGTAAAGAGATTGGAAATGAAAATCTTAACTTAAGGTCCCACTTTATCAGGAAGTGTGGATCAAGTAAGATTTCCCTTCCATGTTGTTTTTATTAAAATATCTGAGCTTGTCCAAGGTTAATGTTGTGCATATTGTAATATGCCTGTGACCATACAGCTTTGTAAATAGCTATGTAAATATATCTGGTAAGAAGAAAACAGCACAGTGCCTGCAAGATTAACAACAAATGCCCAACACGTGTGTGAATCATTTATTATACATTATCTGCATGTTCCCTTTCAAAACAAAACAACCACAGTAAGCAGTTAAAACCTCTACTACAGTATTTAATATTAAGTATCCAACATAACCAAAATGTGGGTAGAGGTGATACCTGCGGTCAGTGGCTCACTGACCTGGACCACCGTGCGTCAGTGTTTTTATGTCAGTCTTTTCATAAGTTTGTATGAGTCAGTCCAGTACAACGCAGTACTGAAGTAGGAGACAGTTTGTTTTTGAGCTTACGTTGAGCCCATAATGAAGAGGATTATAAAGTACAGGACTAGCTTCTGTCTCAGCTGTCTTCTGTGCTTAAGCCCTGTAATACCTGCAGTTGGGCCTGGATGTTATTCAGCTCTTGTTCTAAGGCAGAAATCTGAAAAGGAACACACACACACACACACACACACACACACACACACACAAACACACAAACACACAAACACAAACACACAAGCACACACAGTACATTAACACACACTGAGGGTTACATACACATATACACACTGACTGACACACACAAACACACAAACACTGCACTGAGGGTTAACACAGTATACACACAAGCACACACACTACACACATTAACACTGCACTGAGAGAGAGGGTTAATACAGTATACACACACTGACACACACACACACACACACAACACTGCACTGAGAGAGGGTTAATACAGTATACACACACTGACACACACACTACATTAACACACAAGCACACACACACACACACACACACAAACACACACACACACACACACAAACACTGCAAAAGAGAGGGTTAATACCAGGAGTATATACCACACTGACTGCACACTACAGTACATTAACACTGCC